>OX155971.1:28091707-28380778 GCA_944548615.1 Micropterix aruncella | reverse complement strand
ATCGAGAATCCCACTTTTGGAGCTTCAAAATTTTACTATACATAGCTGATTATATTGTACATCACATATAAAAAGTGCATTAGGGCGTTATTTCTTAAATTGAAGATATTAATTCCCAAACTTGGGTCCGCGCATTGTCGATGTTAGTATGCAATGTTCGAGGCGGCCGCTCAAACTTCGGTCTGGCAGATATCGAGAATCCCACTTTTCGAGCTTCAAAATTTTACTATACATAGCTGATGATATTAGACATCACATATAAAAAGTGCATTAGGGCGTTATTTCTTAAATTAAAGATATTAATTCCCAAACTTTGGCTCGCGCACCGCCGATGTTAGTATGTCTAGGTGGCCGCTCAAACTTCGGTCTGGCAGATATCGAGAATCCCACTTTTGGAGCTTCAAAATATTACTATACATAGCTGATGATATTACACATCACATATAAAAAGCGCATTCGGGCGTTATTTCTTAAATTAAAGATATTAATTCCCAAACTTTGGCTCGCTCATCGCCGATGTTAGTATGCAGTGGTCGAGGAAACCGCACAAATTTTGGGCAAGTGCATGAATTTGGATTTTTGTTGCTGGGTCGGCAGCTATCGAGAATCCCACTTTTGGAGCTTCAAAATTTTACTATACATAGCTGATTATATTGTACATCACATATAAAAAGTGCATTAGGGTGTTATTTCTTAAATTGAAGATATTAATTCCCAAACTTGGGTCCGCGCATTGTCGATGTTAGTATGCAATGTTCGAGGCGGCCGCTCAAACTTCGGTCTGGCAGATATTGAGAATCCCACTTTTGGAGCTTCAAAATTTTACTATACATAGCTTATGATATTACACATCACATATAAAAAGCGCATTAGGGCGTTATTTCTTAAATTAAAGATATTAATTCCCAAACTTTGGCTCGCGCATCGCCGATGTTAGTATGCAGTGGTCGAGGAAACCGCACAAATTTTGGGCAAGTGCATAAATTTGGATTTTTGTTGCTGGGTCGGCAGCTATCGAGAATCCCACTTTTGGAGCTTCAAAATTTTACTATACATAGCTGATGATATTAGACATCACATATAAAAAGTGCATTAGGGTGTTATATTTTAAATTGGAGATATTAATTCCCAAACTTGGGTCCGCGCACCGCCGATGTTAGTATGTCTAGGTGGCCGCTCAAACTTCGGTCTGGCAGATATCGAGAATCCCACTTTTGGAGCTTCAAAATTTTACTATACATAGCTGATGATATTACACATCACATATAAAAAGCGCATTAGGGCGTTATTTCTTAAATTAAAGATATTAATTCCCAAACTTTGGCTCGCGCATCGCCGATGTTAGTATGCAGTGGTCGAGGAAACCGAACAAATTTTGGGCAAGTGATGTGATGGCATACTAACATCAGCGGTGCGCGGACCCAAGTTTGGGAATTAATATCTCCAATTTAAAAAATAACGCCTTAATGCACTTTCTATATGTGATGTCTAATATCATCAGCTATGTATAGTAAAATTTTGAAGCTCCAAAAGTGGGATTCTCGATATCTGCCAGACCGAAGTTTGAGCGGCCGCCTCGAACATTGCATACTAACATCGACAATGCGCAGACCCAAGTTTGGGAATTAATATCGCCAATTTAAAAGATGACGCCCTAATGCACTTTTTATATGTGATGTCTAATATGATTAGCTATGTATAGTAAAATTTTGAAGCTCCAAAAGTGGTATTCTCGATATCTGCCAGACCAAAGTTTGAGCGGCCGCCTCGAACATTGCATACTAACATCGACAATGCGCGGACCCAAGTTTGGGAATTAATATCTCCAATTTAAAAAATGACGCCCTAATGCACTTTTTATATGTGATGTCTAATATGATTAGCTATGTATAGTAAAATTTTGAAGCTAAAAAAGTGGGATTCTCGATATCTGCCAGACCAAAGTTTGAGCGGCCGCCTCGAACATTGCATACTAACATCGACAATGCGCGGACCCAAGTTTGGGAATTAATATCTCCAATTTAAAAAAAACGCCCTAATGCACTTTTTATATGTGATGTCTAATATCATCACCTATGTATAGTAAAATTTTGAAGCTCCAAAAGTGGGATTCTCGATAGCTGCCGACCCAGCAACAAAAATCCAAATTCATGCACTTGCCCAAAATTTGTGCGGTTTCCCCGACCACTGCATACTAACATCGGCGATGCGCGAGCCAAAGTTTGGGAATTAATATCTTTAATTTAAGAAATAACGCCCTAACGCGCTTTTTATATGTGATGTGTAATATCATCAGCTAGTAAAATTAGTATCATCAGCTATAGTAAAATTTTGAAGCTCCAAAAGTGGGATTCTCGATATCTGCCAGACCGAAGTGAGCGGCCGCCTAGACATACCTACTAACATCGGCGGTGTGCGGATCCAAGTTTGGGAATTAATATCTCCAATTTAAAAAATAACGCCCTAATGAACTTTTTATATGTGATGTCTAATATTATCAGCTACGTATAGTAAAATTTTGAAGCTCCAAAAGTAGGATTCTCGATATCTGACAGACCGAAGTTTGAGCGGCCGCCTTGACCACTGCAAACTAACACCAGCGATGCGCGAGCCCGAATTCGAGAACGTCCTTATGCACTTTTTATATGTGATATCTTATATCATCAGGTATCTATAGCAAAATTTTGAACATTCTAAAGTGGGTTCCTCGATGGCTGCCAGACCGAAGTGTGAGCATCGGCGGGCCTCGAGTTCAAGCTGAGTAATAATATTTCCAATTTAATTAAAATATCTCACGCAGTTTTTTTTATTCAGCATTAAATATAATGCAGAAATAAACAATTGAGATATTAGTTGCTTTTCGCAGAAAAGCCGAAAAAGTCATACAGACATGGACGATTTACAATTATAATGTTGGTGTCCTGTTAAAATATATTCCTCATATTGGTTAAGCTGCATAACGCTAATTTTTAACTGCTTGTTAAGCCTCGGCTGTGATTGGCTTAAACTTTTAGCCAATAAGATGCATTTCGTTTTGTTGCTGGCGATTCCGCCAGATTCATTCCGAGAGGGAGTAAATAGTAAACAATTTTCTCTTCTAAATAAACGTCAAAATGACAGCTGAGTAGTGTTCAACGAATGATAGCACTAAGCAGTTACCGTTGAATTGGTCGATTTTAAAAGTCGACTTCTCCCATAGTGTAGTTACAGCTCATTTGAGTCGCGAGCATAGCTAGACAGATACATAAGTAACACATAAGTAACTAGATCTCGTGACCAGCCCACTGATCATATAAATAGACCAGCCTAAAAATGCGTCAACCGAATAGAAAGAGACAGCAGCATATATAGTACCCCCTCCATCCTTGGCTAGTCGCACATGCACGGAGTCAAGTACATATATCACTATGGCAACGTTTATATATCACCATGGCAACGCTTCGACACCATAAGTCTGCTATGCTATGGATAAACGTGCATGCGCAACTAGGATGGAGGAGGCCTCATATGCAGCTATCTCTTTCTATTCGGAGCCCGGCCTCGCACTCCCGTTCTCTGTGCTATACCTCTGTGGTCGCGAGAAAACCAGTCATTTATAGCTATAGATCAAAAACTTACTATAATAAACCATGAAACGCTGTGAAATCGATAGAGGAATAGAAAGAAAAAGCTGCATATAGACCCATCTCTATCCTTGTTTAGTTGCGCATGCGCAGGACTTACGTAAATATATACTGAGTGCAACGCTTCGACACCATAATACACGACAGGATGAGTTTTAATTGGCGCATTGTGCTCAGCGCTTTTTAAACCATATTTATATTTAAAAAAAAACTAAAAAAGAAGTGTGGCACTCGGGGACTGCCGCGGTAAAGCTATTGCATAGCATTTTTAACAACTTATGCAATTATAATTATTTATTTATTTATTTTATTTTATTTTTTCTGATATCAGATAACTGCGCTCTATCGGAAAACGTTGAAATTATTCCGTATCATTTGCGGCTGCGGAAGCAAATGATTCGGAATAATTTAAACGTCTTCCGATAGAGCGCCGCGCACGATTTTTTATTCGTTAAAGCAAAAAAAACGGATTTTTCGAAAAAAATCGTAGATAAAAAGATAGATAATTAAATTATCTTTAAAATGGTGCAGGTTTCATAATAATACGCCAGATAGTATTTGCGTAATAGTCGTTTTTGTGTTCGGTTAGACCTAATTTCACAAATTAATTAAACTATGTAATATAAACAAAATCTAAAATATTCAAAGCTAAGAATATTAGGAAAATGTTCTTGTTTAACATATATTTTTTTCGAATCGAAAGCAGTACTCGTTTAGACGTAATTATCAGTTTAAAATCATTCATTTTCGTTAAGAAATTTCTTCATTCGGTCGCCGCGCTGGGCTAGGCCCGCGATAAAAGCTATGCAATAGCTTAAAACAAAAATGTTTTAAATTTTTATTTAATATTTATTTTTCCACATTTTTTTATCAAAATTTGCTTACTTACTCGTACTGATTCACCCCCTTCAAGGTTGCCGGTTAATATAAACTCACCTGTATGTCTGCTGTGAGATTGAGCGTTCATTGTATTTTTAAGTTTTTGTTTTAACAGTTTCAATTTAAAATTTTATGTAAAGTAATTCGGAATTAAAGAATTCTGAATTATTTTTCAATTAAAGTATGATAAACGCGCATGCGCGACTAGACAAGGATAGGGGGCTCCATATGCAGCTATCTCTTTCTATTATGCTATTTCAGTCACATGGACCCTGGAGGCTCGGATACGCACCAAAATCGATGCACTGGAGATGTGGTGTTGGCGTAAAATGCTAGGAATCCCATGGACAGCACGCCGCACCAACAAATCTTTCCTGGAAGAACTCGGCATCCAAGTGAGGCTCTCCACCGTATGCATGAGAAGGGTCCTGCAGTTCTTCGGTCATGTTGCCAGGAGAAACCCAGAGAATCTGGAGAAAATGCTTTCCGAAGGTCAAGTGGAGGGAAGAAGAAGCAGAGGCAGATCACCAGCCAGATGGAACGACCTCATCAAAGAAGTTACAAAAGGGTCAATACAATCTGCGACCCGCCATGCAGAAGACAGGTCGAAGTGGAGGAGCCTCGTAGGCAAACTGTTGTCTAGTGGCCACGATCCTCAGTAATGAGGGAACGATGGAGAAGAAGAAGATTGCATTCACCCACAGTCCACTTCGTACTCCCGCGGTTTATTCTAGTATGCTTTGTTTGTAGCTCCAGAGACATGGATCCACAAATTTGATAGAGAAGTATGGGTCTAAACCTCCATGACGATATCAACAATGTCGAAATATCAAAAGATATTCTGATATAACCAAAGAGGCTAAAAATACCAATAGTTGTTGAATAGGGTTAAGATTTTTATAAAAAAAATATGTTCATATAGGTATGTTTACTATTTTCTACTGCTACAAGAGACAGACATCAAATATATATTAGTTCCACAACATCAAATATATATTATATCCCGAGAATATAAAAAATGACATTAATATTTAATATGAATAATACCTGAAGTGTGTGGCAAAGAGGGTAGTTTTATAACCCAGGATCGCTATAAGTCTGAGCTGCTATTCATATCAGCGACACTACAGATTTTTCTAAGAAAAATATTTCCACTTCTTTTGTTTTTTAGCTGCATTAGTGTTAGAAAATGTGCCAGCCATCTTGGCAACAGGGTCCTTCCGTCAACCTGCCATGTTTTCTTTCTTCTTCCTCCGCTATATTATAATAATGTATCTATGCTCTCTCTCTCATACACCAAGCGTCATACGGATGCTCACTCTGGCAGTCGTTCCCTTAACCTTCCAGGAACTGTCACCGCTAGCGCCACCTACAAATTCCTCTTTGAAGTGCTACAAAATCGATCTTCGAATACTGCTGGAGATTCAAATCGCGACATTTAAAAAAACCAATCTCTCCATTGCAGCTGGAATCTCCGCGTCATTTCTTTCTTGGTGATTCGTCAGCTCTTTCTCCAGAGACAAAGACCTGTGAGGGACCACCCCTCACTAGACTCCAAATTGTTCGGTGTAAGGTGGTGGTATCACTTATGAGTTATCTCCGTATTGAAAGGCGGTTTTGAATGAAGTAGAAGGTATTTATTGATTGAAGATTTGAATATTGCCAGTTATAACGCTTCCCGAACATTTTATGTTGAAGCGAGTGTATAGATGCGCGACTGCGGTTACGAGGATATATGGATGAGGATTGTATGTGTGCTCCTAGTATCTTGTACTGGGCACGGCTCGAGTCTGTGGGATTATAGACTGATGCTTCGCGACTAGGGAGGATAAGGAAAGGAAACCAAGGAGCCGGATTCGTTGACACACCTCGTGAGAAGGGTACCGAATATGCCGTCGCAACCTTGGGGGAAGGTGATCACTCGGGGAATGATACTTTGGCTGCTTTTTCGCCAGTTTATATAGGCCGATAAATGATGCAATCCAAAATATTCCGAGTAAAAGTATTGTTTCATCGTGCTGATTCATAGCTGCACGGGTTAAAATAATAGCTGAATTGTGTCAGTGTATTTCACTGGAAATCGATGCATTTATTGATCGCATGTAACGGACTTAAGGTCCGTTACAGACCCATGCTAAAGATATCCACAACAAATTAGAAAAACGAGATTAGTATAGAATATTCCAATATTTTATTTAGGATTTCAAAATAAATCATTATACATCAACGTTATTTACAAAAATTAACTCCACGCTCTTAGATATCTATAAAAATATTCAGTCAGAGTAAAAACTATTAAATTGGGTATATTAAATATCAAGACTTGCTTGTTTGAGATCCTGCAGCATAATATATATAACCATTGACAACATACATATGTAGACCTGGTAAATAAAAAATAAAAATAAAATGCAAACGAAGCTGCCATGGAATTCACCGACCGAAGTCGGGCCCATCATATAGTGATATTACACTTCTGGGGGTGAGCAGTATATTTCGGACTAACGACCGGCTGTGGTAGGTTTAGGACAGCTGTCTTGCCACATGTGAGCGTCCACCTTACCACCCAATCACTCCTCCTTCGAAGCCATAGAATTTGAGATGCGGAAATCGCGGTGTTAGATAATTTTTCTAAAAAGGAGTTGATTATTTTCCTGGAGAGACCAAGGTCTTTAAAAAGGTGAAACAGAGATTTAACTGGCAGGCCACGAGCGCCAACTTTCACCGCGTGAAGGTGAACAGTGAAGCCGTTCTGGGTGACGGCATTTGCGAGATCATGGTATTTATTTAATTTGTACTCGTGGTCTTTTGGGATATTTGATTCCCATGAACAATTAATTCTACGATAAGGGCCAAGGGAAAAAGGGCAGTAATGCCGTAAAAAAGAGGCTAGGTGTCTTTTTCGTTAAACTGCCACTAGTCAGTCAACATTTAACAAATTATGCAATCAACATCTTTGCTTCGTTGTGTTTCCTCGTTGTTGGAAAAACTTTGTTGTGTATCGGTTATTGGTAGCGAACGGTTTCGTGTTGCTTGGGCCATAAGATTCATTTTGATCTCGGATCGGCTTAACTCACGATTCAGCTCCTATTCAGAAGCCTCCACAAGGCGGAAGACTACCCCGGGTAAGACTCTCGTGTCTCAGGCCTCACGGCTGGTGGGACTGTCTCCTAAGCAGCGGGGGTGGATGTTGACCTGCTGTCATGCCACTCTTGAAATGACCTTGTGCTACCCGATGACGTGTGGCACTACGGGCAAAGGACGCCCAGATCTGCGATAAATTCAAACTGAATCAGCGCCGTAATACAGCAGGTAAAGGCCGCGTAAACGACTTCGGACCCGTCGTAACCAGTCGAGAGGACGGAGGTATCCTGAAGGTTAGCTCCAGACGGAGATATCCTACCTAGTTAGAGAGCGAGGCTGCCCGCTGGGTATCTTTTCCGGTGCCTCGCTGTAAGACGTTGGCCTCTGACGGGCTTGTTGGCAGAGAGAGTTAGTAGATTGTCTTGTCTCTTACGAGGAAATATTTCTTGGTGAACAGAGTTGTGGACTCTTGGAATGAACTACCACAGGAGGTCATTTGTGCTAAAAGTGTGAACGGATTTAAAAACTAATTGAACAAATATATTTAAAAAAAAAAAGTTAAAAAATAATAAAAAATAATAATAATAATAAAAAGTATATATCAACATAAAAAAGAAAAAAAGTGAAATGCATGCATCAGCTTAAGCTGCTAATGCTATAAAATAATAATAATAATATTACAAATAACTCTTTCAAAGATTTTCAACATCTCTACTATATACCTAAGCTGACTAGTGACCATTTCACAGATTTATAATCTGAATACCTATCAAGTCTAAAGCGTATTAACTAGGAACTTAAATGAACAAACTAAATTATTATTTTTTTTCCAAGTTCATTTTGAGATAAAGGGGGGAGACCTCTAAAAATGACCCTCAAAAAATAGTTACATAAATCTCGAGATTTTTGATAATTTTGGCCACTGATAGGGAGAATATCCTAGAGCAACGTTTTTTTCGATATCCTTGTTTAGTTATACTTACAGAATTACCCCTTGAAAGAAAAGTCCCCTTGCAAATATACTATATAAAAAAAAATCTTTTTTATTTTTCTTGATTAGTTTAATGCATATATCACCACCCTTTAAAAAAAGAAAGAATTTAGATCCTGTATGTGCATCAGATTGTCAAATAATTATCCCTAGAATCAAGAATTGAGATTAGTTTTTGAATAAACTTTTGCAATATCGTTGTAACTTTAGCAACACATTAGCATCAAGTAGAATGGTAGAAATGGGCAGATAGATGTAGAGATGTGCACACTGACTCAAAAGTCGATTAATCCGTTGTACGCCAACAGTGCCTTTTGGGTATAGGCATTTTGCGTAGTTTGAGAGATCCGCGCATAACCTTTTCGGCCGGCCCTCCATATATTATATTATATAAATATATAATATATATGACTAACAGGATTAATTACTAGATAACAAGAGGTAGTTCATGAAGAAACGGTATTGTTAGTTAATTACAAAATCGGCCAAAAAGTTGCAACGCAGTTTTTTGCGCGCAAAAGCTGACTTTCGACCGGCGTTGGAATCGAACAATAGAGATGGACGACAATGTTGTAAAGTCGATGATAGAGATGGATAGTGTAGCAGCATTTACCAGTGCCATAGCACTGGAATGTGAAAGTTGGTTGCCTCGAGGCCCGCAGACAAAGGGTTGCACATGTCGGCGCGTCGAAACCCTTCCGAAAATATCCGTGGCGAAATCCAAGCAGGGGTCGGTTACCCAGCGGCAAATAAGGGTGGAGACTAAAGTGATTGGAAAATCTACCGGGTTCTTGGGGTGTTTAGAATTAAGTTATTGTGTATTATTCATCTTTAAGCGTTACCTAGAATTTAAATTACATTAGGATTGTTTTGAGATTGTTCGTAGTATTGATTTAAGCGTCGAAGCCGACGACCGATGGTTAGCTACCCCTACGATAGGGGCTGGATCGCTGGGAGCGCGGCCGGACGTCGGCTATTGTAATTTTATAAATAGGATAGAAAACGAATTTACCGCGTGAAATTTGTAGGACCCGACGTTTCGGTGACGTTGCAGCCACCGTTGTCTAGGGTAGACAGTCTACCCTAGACAACGGTGGCTGCAACGTCACCGAAACGTCGGGTCCTACAAATTTCACGCGGTAAATTCGTTTTCTATCCTATTTATAATGTCAAACAACCGCGATAGTCTTCGATTTTATATTGTAATTTTAGTTGGCCCGCCACCGTCATTGTAACGAGACGCTCTCGAAGTGTCTCGCGGGCGGGCCACCTCAGTCAATAAAACGGAATCGCAAACGAAGCAGACTTTCATCCATCACCACTGCGACAGCGCCACGCGACCATCAGCAGTCAAATTGCGTGTGGGTTTCGGTGACAGTCCACGGAGGCACATTGGGAGAAAATCCGTCATCCTACAGATAGTACTAACTTAAAGTCGATTACTAGGGATGAGCAACACTGACTCGAAATCGATTTGTCGATTTGAGATCGGTAGCAATAATGGATCGACTAAAACTTATCCTGAAACCGTTGCAGCTTTCTCCTTCTGCTTATCGGGGACTATTCTTTGAAATAGGGTCACATTCTTTTTGGATATACTCCGCGTCTCGTAAATGATCCCGATCCCGTTCTGCCAGCTGCTCTGCTCGCTGTGGATCCAGTCGCGGCTGTCCTCGGGCACTTGCAGCTTGTCGAGTAGCCTTTGCGCCAAGCGAGGGACAATGGGCTGCAGAATGGTGCCGCAAATCCTGAGCGTTTCCATGGTCAAATGGAGGATCACATCGAGGTCTTTCTGCAGTTCGGGTTTCTGCTGAATGATCCACGGCTGGGTGTCGTTGAATAGCAAATTCGCCTGGTGAAGCGTTGCTACCACGCTATCGACGACTTTGTAGAATCGGTAGTTCTGGTAGTGATCGTAGCACGCACCTGTTTAAGAGGAAAAATTATAATAAATGCTAAAAATTTCATAGTTTGCGGAGGAGACATCCTTAGTATCGATTAAAATAGGGTTTGTTGATTTGGGTGCAAGTTTTAAAATATCAACGATTAGCAAATTGTTGTCCATCCCTACGCTTACTTAATCATTCAACTCGATAGTTTTCGTGGGTCTTTTGTCCATAGTAAAACTTGCGATACGTAGGTCGATAATGATGTGTAGTTTATTTCGGAGTCGATGTAAGAATGAATAATCTCATATAATTATGTCTAATATTTATATTAATAATATTATACGCTGCGTTCGCCCGATGTTCCTCTCTAACTTACCAATGGCAGGCGCGAGCGCATCTGCCGCTCGCTTCGTCCTCTCTGGCCAATGTGCGCTCTCTTTCTCTCCCCGCTTCGAATCCAGTTTCAGTTGGACATCGTCGTCGAGCGGTCGCATCCCTCGTTCCTCGTTCGCTCGTCGCCGTTGGTTTTGATCCGGTGAAATGTAATTATCATAATTCACGCGCATTTCTTTCATGCTGCCTGTTACTATCCCGTGACTATCCTCTACAGACCTGGAGCAGCGGAGGCTAGGGACCGCCGAGGGGACACCTGGGCCCTTATCAGTGCGCCGATAAAACGTTTCGATGGTTTTGTTTTACGGAACATGGTAGTCCCGACGATAGGCGATGGCTTGGCTTCCGTTTTGTGCAGTGCGCTTCCGGGAGTGTTTTCTTCTTTTTGTATTGCTGCCTTGAGCTATCGTAACATAATTAACGACTCGTTGAAGACACCAACCTGACTTGCATTTATTGTGTTGTGTTTGTGGGGTAGCTCTTATTTCGGTAACATTGCACTTCGTTACCGTACCTTATCATGGCACTCCGATGACACGTCCGCTGCTGTCTTATTGAAATCTCTTCCCCACCCGGTCATGTCATCATTCGTCCTCATCGCTTCTTGGTTTGTCTGAGGCCATCCCTCGGGCGGCTGATTAAGAAATTATGTGGTTCGGTTTTGATTACAGCCAAGCATCCGTGAAGATGGTTCTTTATGGTTTGCGGAGTGTTCTTCTGGTCCTCTCCCGGTTAGGTTTGCATAATTACTTAGGTGTGCTTGCTGAGTATTGTGATTCGCCAATGCTATCTTTGGTGCGTTTAATTATTCCTTATTTCTTATCGTAATATTTCGTATGTTTTCATGTCGTATTTACGATGAGATATTGTTCTCTTTATACGACTGTCTGACAAAAAAAGAGTGCATGTCTTCTGTTTCTTTATTCCACTATAACTTCGAAAGGATTGAACCAATTTAGTATTGTATGGTATTTTTAGTATCGTTATGTCATCCCGAGTGTAATAGATACAGTAACTATCCAAATATCAAGTAAGTAGTTGTTTAAATGTCCAAATGTCAGTAAATTACCATAAATATATCATGTTTAGTGTCAAATGAAAGGCCTGATTGAGTACATTCCGAAAATATATATGGACAAATACATAAACCACAAATACTTCATAAAAAAAACCGTCATAAAAATAATTATAAATATAATAGTTCACTTTCTGTGATGGCAGTTGTGTTTTTTATTTTTTTTATTATATTTACTTGTTTTTATTTATGTATGTGGCGTACTTTGAGGTGTATACCATTATGCTAATAAAATGAATATTAATCTGAATCCAAAGATGCAACCTACCAGCTAATCCATCAACTAGCAAAATCAGTTTCTCGGCGTGTTCATTCTGTTTCAGCCTTCTGAATTCTTCAGGATGCAGTATTGGAAATTCTTGCCTCGGATTCAGCGTGGAGCCAGTACATCTATTTAGTAAGTTGCCCATGGTGTTGGCAAGTTCGGCGTTTACCGTTCGCATTAACTTTGTCTCGCTGTAGTCTGTAAAAAGAAATTGTTCGCGTTACCGCGAGCTAGAACTAACATCGTTCAACACTGCTTCACAGTGCGGACGCTTCGTACCCTAAATGCACTATGTTCGACTGAGCCAGAATTGGATATTTGGACGGTGAACTTAGCACAACTGCAAAGTATGGTAATGGCATTCTTAGCAATCAAGTAATTAGATGAATATGTAGTATTAAAATTGTATAAAAGGAGTAACTAGTATAATAAGAAAGGTTAGATAAACATTAGATATACATATGTAAGTATAATCGTTTAATATTACGCTCTAACGGATGTCTCCGTCTCGTTTGCTATAGTCTAGAATAATAATTTATATATTAGAATAATAATGATAGTAATAGTAATGGAGTAGAGTAATAATAATATTATTAATAGTAGAATTATAATAATAGTCTATAGTAAAATAATAGTTATAATCTAGAATAATAGCCTAGAAAAATAATTAACGATTTGGAATCATCTGTAAGGTTAATTATATTTTGGGAAATAAATAAATTAAAAAAAATATCACGACAATTCCTATAATTATAGTTTAGTCAGAGGGACAAAAAAGCCCTTTGCCATTGTAGCAATCCATTTGTAGAGATAGCGAGCTCTCTTATGCGGCTAGCAGCATGGTCGTATATACTAGTATATACATATATAATAAATAGTGTCATTGAGAAAGTTGCTATGTAATTGAATGCCTTATTAAAATAATAACAATAATAATAAAAATACTTGCACGATTGCTGATGCTAAATAAACAATAAACAAAAGAGAAACAAAGTAGCACTAAATCACAAGCAAAGGCAAAAGGGTGGGAGTTTACCAGTAGTGAGAGAAGAAATTCCTTTTCAGAAGATGCCTGAAAACAGAGTTGCACGCCTCTTGTATTTGGAGGGAGCTGGTTGTGTAATATACAGAAAAAGAGTAAGAGTAAAACGAGTAGAGTTTTGTGAAATGGGAGCCCATGACTTTTTAACAGGGTTAGGGTTAGGGGCTCTATAAACTTCAGAAACATTAACTCTTTGAATGCAAAATACTTTGCAAGATCTTTGGTGCCATGCAGAAGGATGGTATGAAGAGAAGACGAACAAACGATAAATTGTATAACTTGTAAAATGAGATTGAGACTTGTTGTGATATTGCTGAAAATCAGAAGGCTCAAGTGGTTAGGATATGTAGGAAGGATAGAAAATGAAGTCATTGTCACATTCTTTGTAAAAAAGTTGAAGGGCATTGTAAAGTCGGATGACCAAAACTGCCATGGCTTGATTCTGCGGTTAGACCTAAATTCACCTGCAGTGAACTGGAAACCAAATGCGAATGGAAGAAGATTCTTGACGAAATCAAGACGTGTTGTACTGCTGGGTGGTTGCGTACCTTACGGCGACTGCTCTTGAAATGACCATTGGCCATCCGATCCCGGGTTAGAGGCGGGCAAAGGACGCCATGGTCCGCGATAGATTCGGTATTCACCGTTTCGTAAGGGAGAGGACCGCGCAAGCGACCTCGAACTCGGAACCAATCGAGAGACCGGAGAAATCTGGTCACAATTGGTAGTGTCGCCCGCCAGGTAGCATTCCTGGCTATCTCGCGGTAAGGCGTTGGTCTCTTACGGGTTGTGGCGAAGTTTGACGGCGGATTGTCTTTTGTCCAAAGTCTTCTACGCTCACTCCAGGGAGATAGAACGACTAATCGTTAAAACTCCCTGTGGTGACGGGCTCGCCCGTTGTAGTCGACAACCCAAGATGTGTTGTACCGCTAATGATAATGTTGATGATGATATAGTCAATATTCTTTTATTCATCCAAATGTGTATATAAAGATGGATATGTCGCAATAATAAACAACAAAAACACAAACAATCAAAAATATGAATGAAACACATAATTTAAAAAAAACAAAGAAATCAATAGCCTAAAACTAATGCAACAAATAATCAATGAAAATAATACTAATAATAACTAAAGTCAGACAAAATACAAGATCAATAACTCAATAACCACATACGTAAAATGACAATAATTATATCTCCAAGAAAATAATCAACTCCTTAGAAAAATTATCTTAAACCGTGATTTCCGCATCTCAAATTCTACGGCTTCGAAGGGGGAGCGAATGGGTGGTAAGGTGAACGCTCACATGTGGCAAGACAGCTGTCCTAAACCTACCACAGCCGGTCGTTAGTCCGGAATCCACTGCTCACCCCCCAGAAGTGTGTAACACTATTTGATGGGCCCGACTTCGGTCGGTGAATTCCATGGCAGCTCCGTTTGTATTTTATTTATTTTAATAAAAAATTATCAAATTATTCGTCCGTTTTGAAGGCTTTCTTATTTATGTTTTTACCTAAATTTGTATGTGTATAAATAGTTATAGAGGTATCTCAGAGAAGTGATATTATTTTTCATAATAAGTATGTTCCTATATTAAAGATATTGTATTATGTTGTCGAGGTCGTCTACCTTATAAATAGCATGTATGATGAGCCAGTGTTTAAATCTATATTCGAACATTTTGGTTCTAAATCTCGTATTGACTTTGAAGGTTATTAAAGAGTGTAAAGGCCAAATACACCAATGACTTTTGGATAATAGTCAGACAGAATTTGGGGATGGCTACGTTGGCTTTGCTTAGTGTCCAGATCATGTAATGTTAGTTGATAGCATGTTAAGCATAGACTAAACAACTGACAATATACTCACTGGCATTGCTGTGCATGGTTGCTTCTCGTAGCAGAAAATACCTCAGGGCTTCAATACCTCCAACGGTCTCCCTCGGATCAACCACGTTATTCAGAGACTTCGACATCTTCACTCCATCGACAGTCCAGTGTGCGTGGCAGACTAGTTTTCTGGGTGGATGGAGACCGATCGCTATCAGGAATGCCGGCCAGTACAAACCGTGAAATCTATAAGGAAAATAAACGTTGAAATAATTTACTAAATAATACCCTTGATTATTATATAGGGTATTAAATAGATCAACGCCATAACTAGAGCTGTCAACTAAAACGGGCAAAACCTGTCATCTCAGGAAGTTTTAACGATATTGGATAGTTCTATCTCCCATGAGGTGAGCGTTGAAGACTTGGGACGAAAAATTCCACTGTTTAGTTACGCCACTCGCCCGTAAGAAGCTAACGCCTTACCGCGAGACAACAATAATAATAAACTCTTTATTTGCACTTAATTCGTATACAAAATGGCGAGCTTATTGCCACATGGCAATGTCTTCCACTAACCTAAACACAGTGGTACATGCGCGCATTGTGAAAATAAAGATTATTACATAACATACAGACAAGTGGAAGAATTTAAAACTAATAATGCCCGAGGAGAGGAAATTGGGAGAGTAACAGGAGAGAAAGGGAAGAACTGGTTACTTCTTAGAAATGTAGTAATCCTTAAGGTGAGTCTTAAACGATGGTAAAGAAGGCGAGTTTCGTATATTTGCTGGGAGATCGTTCCAGAGTCTTCCACTATGGACACAGAAAGAATAGGAATAGAAATCACTATTATGACTCGGATTTTTTAATAAACTAACCAGGTTAATCAACCAGCTTGCCGAGTCTCGCGCCCTTACTTCCAGTTGCAACCAGGGTGTTCCGGTCTCCCGATTGGTTACAGGTTCGAGGTCACTTGCGAGGTCCTCTCCCTTACGTTGCGGTGATACGGTGTCTATAACGAATCTATCACAGACCACGGCATGCTTTGCTGACTCTTCACCCGGAATCGTTTCAAGAGCAGTTGCCGTAAGGTTAACAACTACCCCCGCTCTATAGAAAACAATACTGTTTTCAGACTCCCCGGCTGTCGGTCGGAATGCACAATCAATTGGCTGACGCCGCATGGTGCGTAAACTGTCCAGGAGCACCCAAAGGTTGACTCGTAAGGGAAATTGGCCCGCAGGCTAGAGTCCTACCAGGGCTTGCACTTCTGCGTGGAGGCCGCCGGATGGGTGTTGAGACTTTAGACTTATTGAGAGGGTGAAAAGAAGAGTCACTAAAACGATAAGGGGATTCCACCGCTACAGCTACGACGAAAGACTTAACGGCTAAATCTGCCAAAGTTGGAGGAGAAGAGAGTGAGGAAATCTCATAGAAACCTTTACATTACTAAAAGGCCATTACACCTGTGAATCCCTATTATCTATATTTCTCCACAATCAAAACCATAATTTGGGTGGAAATTGCTTCAAACGACAAGCAGATTTGCCGCGAACCCCAAGATTTTTTTCTTGAGCAACTGAGTGATCGACTCATAACCCAAGCTGCCTAACAGTGCGGGGAATGCAAGAGTGAATATTTTAAAAAACCAACTGGAAAAGTTTAGAAAAACTTCTTAACACGTTCAATGCGTTATGCGGTCTAAAAAGCCACATGCGAGACTTCTCGCAGGTGCGGCAATCAAAATCGCGCTCTTTCACTCTGTGCGGGGGGCGACAATGTTCACATTTCTTTGCTTATGACAGAGACAAATATATAATATTGCTTCCCTTACGAAGTCTATCCCAACGACCCAATTAATAAATAATGAGGTTGAACGGGCCGCATACGCACTGAATGTAATTGAATCACGTACAGTGCGGAGTGAGGTATGAAGTGCCTCAAAAATTATAGACCTCACAGCCGCACGGAGCGGTGCGCGGGCGGCGCGGGCGCCTTGCGTCTCGGCTTAGTGATGTCATTAGTTTCGATACGGAAGCACGCTGCCGCCCGCGCCGGTGCGCTCGTATTTTTACGATATTATTATAAGTGTAAATTAGGTAGCTTGTTTGTTATATTATGGAGGGTTCAAACAGAAAATCATGCAAAAAGAGGCTCCCATTATATGATTCAGATTCGTCCAGTGAATCGGAACAGTTGAAACAATTAAAATATAGAAAAGTTATGCAAAGGGTTATCCCAACCCGAAATAGTCCTGTGGAAAAAGTTAAAATTTTAAAAAAATTTTCAACCCATCTACTGCAATATCAAAAAACGAGAGTGACAGTGATTCTGATAACGACATTTTTACACCTATTAAAAAGTATAGAAAAAACTGTAACCAGACTAAACAAGAAAACCAAATGTTTGTTAGTCCAGGTACTGGTAAACATTATAGTGTCCTCGGAAGTGCGGAACTACAAAATCCACAAGATTCGTGTAACCCAATTGTGCTCACACCAACTCAAAAATTTCTACGAGAGAATAATTACAACAGAAGCCGGGTATCTTCCCCTGATTCGTTGAATATTCTTGGCGAAACAAGCAAATGTTCATCTTTGAGTAATATTTCATTATCAACCTTATTACCCGTACAGTTAAGTGAAGAAAATATGCAAGAAGTAATAAAAACAACATCGTTAATTTATACTAAACCTGAAAAACAGAAGATAAAAAATAATGAATACCTATATCTTTGTACACTCATTTGAAGATGAAAATATAGAAAATGGTAATATACACAATTTACATAGAAAGGATACTGAAAACGAAAAACGCACTCCAGAAATGCAAAAAGAACAGCAATAAGGGCACCAAGAAGACTATCTAGGCGTACAACAGGAACCACAAATAGAGCAACAAGAAAAAGATACAGGACAGCGTAAAAAGCATCGAACAAAGCAGCAAGAACGACGGCAAGAAAGTCAGCAAGAAGAACGTCAAGAAAAAGAGCAAGCAAAACAGCGAATAGAACAGCTAAATCAACACAAAAAGCAGAAAGAAGTACACCTGGAGCAGGAGGAAGAGCACCAGGAGCAGGAAGAAGACCATCAGGAGCAGGAAGAAGAACAAGTGAGGCAAGATTACGGCGAACAGCAAGCAGAAAATGATATAGAGAGTGAAAGTATTATTCAAGCTAGAAGCAATGATGATAAAGCAGATGAAGATACAGACATTTCGACTGAGAGCTCAGAATCAAGTGACATAGAAGTAGATGAAGGGGAAGAAAGTGAAAATGAAAACGAACTGGAAGGCAAAAATCAAATAGCTATACCAGAAATTATCGACAACGAGGACGGTTGGATTGATATATCTGACGATGTTGGTATTGATTTCGACGAGAGTACCCTTAATAGTGCTATTATTCCTCTCTTGCGTAACAAATCACCTATGGAGATATACAGTTTGTTACTAACCGATGAAATTATAAGTAAAATAGTACAAGATACAAACAAATATGCAGAAAAGTATTTCGAAGACCATCAAGATGACATAAAGGCAAAATCTCGTCTCAAAGCATGGACACCCATAGGAGTTCAAGAAATGAGAAGATTTTTTGGAGTCATACTTGTAATGGGTCTAAACAAAGTTCCACATATTAACGACTATTGGTCTAAAAAGGCAATATACAGAAACGAGTACATTTGCTCCGTAATACCCAGGGACAGATTTTTAATTATATTAAAATGTTGGCATTTTTGTGACGAATCAATTAATAATACTGGGGATAAATTGTATAAAATTCGCCAAATACACGACATGTTGAATACCCGATTTCAACAAGTTCTTCGTCCTGGCAAAATTGTAGTCATTGACGAATCTATGATACCCAGGCGCGGACGACTTAAATTCCGTCAATACATAAAGAATAAGTCTCAATTGTGCACCCCTGAGGGATACTCATATAATACACTTATTTATACAGGCAAGGAAGGCAATAATCGAGAGCAAAATCACGGCAAAAACACAGTTTTGAGGCTAATTAGAGGGCTAGAAAATGAAGGTCGTTTTGTTGTAGCTGACAATTTCTACTCCTCTGTTGAGTTGGCTGAAGAACTTTTAAAAAAGAAAACATTTCATTGTGGTACCCTCCGATCCAATCGTAGAGGACTGTCTAAGAACGTTATATCCACAAAATTGAAAAAACGTCAATCTACAGGAAAGATGAAGCCAAATGGCGTAAAAATTATAAAATGGTGTGATAAGCGCCAAGTTTTAATGATCTCCACCTGTAAAGGCCACACTGCTGTTTTAGTAAACACAGGCAAGAAAACAAGAGTAACTAACGAAGACATTCAAAAGCCTTCATGTGTTCTGTTGTATAATCAAAACAAAAAAGGTATAGACTATAGTGACCAAATGTCATCATATTACACGACTTTAAAACGTGGATTAAAATGGTATAGGAAAGTTATGGCGGAATTTGAATGTGAACGCCTGGATAATTTATAATATGTCTACTATAAATAACAAAATGCCAAAGAAAGATTTTACAGAATCAATTATTGAAGCACTCACCGGGCGAAGCATTTCTGAAAAAGGTACGTTGTCATTCTATACTAACATTAATCATACTCATATTTTTTATATCAAAATGTGTATTCTAGAAATGGTGTTCTACTTGGTCATTTTGTTATTCCATCTCAATTTAAACTACTGATCCAATTTCACCAATATAAGGCATGGCAAAAGCTTGAAGTCCGGAAATCAGAAATTGTCTTTATCCGGCCTTATCATTTAAATTCATCTAACGCAAGTGTTTTTCTTCCAGGATTTCCTAGTGGCAGATGTGCTAATCATGCGCTCCAAAAAGGCAGACAAAGAAAGCGCTGCGTTGGATGCTACAATAAATTAAGACTTACTTTAAATAGTGCTGAGGCTGCAAAAAAAACTAAAAAAATTGTGACTTTTTGCGTCCAGTGTGACAAATTGTTTTGTTTACCATGTTTTAATGCAAAACATTTTGATTAATCACTTAATTAAATTATGATATCGTAACTGCAAATCTCTTTTATTTACATCACTAGTCGAGACACAAACCGAACTTCCTTTCAGTGCGATGTGAGATAGAATAGATGTCATATTATATTTTTACATTTATTTAATACCGAAATGTCATAAATGCGGGCGAAGCTAGATTTAACTTTAACAACTATTTAAGATTATAACTGTAAAATATCAAACAAATATTGTCATTGTTGAGCTATATATAAGGTGTTTTTTAAAAACCTATTTTGTGAGGCCGAGTAGGTATCATACGCACTGTAAAGAAGTTCAACCTTGCCCTGAAAAGACCTCATACGCACTGGCTGAAAGTCCATCAAAAACGGTGCCGCAGCGAACGTGTTAATAGGCAAAATTCGCTGTAGCACCTGCCCATAAACAACATTAATGGGTGTCAATTACTACTGGTGAACCTGCCACCCCATGGAGTCATACCGGCATCGTGCTATTTTTTCTCCCATGGAGTGAACGTAGACTTGATGGACAACCAAATCTACAGACAAACTACGTTAACAGCCAGCCCGTAAGAGTCCAACGCCTTACCTCAAGGCACTGGGTAGTTCATCGCAGCCGGTAATCTCTAGTCACAGACTCGAGGTCGCTTGTGCGGCCTGTTACCTAATGTTTGCGGTAATTCAGTTTGAATTTATCGCGGGCCATGACGCCCTTTGCCTGCTAATATTACGAGGGATCGGGTGGCCAGCGGATCGTTTCAAGGATAGATGACATCAGATCAACAACTATTTAAGACACGTTAGACAGCTGCTTAAGACACGTAGACTATTTCCAGACCCCACCCCCTGGTTATTCCTCGGAGTGCACAGTCAATCGGGTAATGCCGCACGATGCATAAACTGCCCAGCAGCGCCAGTCTTTCCCCAGAAGATCTGATCCCACCTGTCTACGACACAGCCAACACAGGGTTCACGGAGTCTTTTCCAGGTTCATCCCTCTTTGAGAAGATTGCCGGGTGGGAGTTAAACCGTGAGTAGAGCCGAACAAACAGTTGATATGGCCCAAGTTGCACCGAACCATTAGATGCCTATAAACAACGGCAATAATAATAATAAAAAGTAATACAAATTATACACATAATACTCACTTGAGAATATCCTTTCCTATAACTTGAACGTCGGCTGGCCATGGATTGTTTAAACTCTCTATCTTCTTCTGATCCGGATAGCCCAGTACAGTTAGGTAATTAACTAATGCGTCTAACCAGACATAAATCGATTGCTCGGGATCACCTGGTACCTACAAAAAATACATAAAACTGGATAAAGCTTCTGAAATGGCACGCAATGGCTTCACAACCACCTACTACCTTAATTTGATCAAAATGCAGTGACACCGAACAAAAAAAGCGCTAGATGCGCTAAATATTCAGAAACGCTAGAATTTCATCAGTTGACACTCAAATTTGGAAAGTAAAAAAAAAAAACAATTTTATTACTGTTTTATTTATTTATATGAATCCGTATTAAGGAGATGAAATGTGTTGAATCATTCCAAAGCGCTAATCAAGGATTGCGACCAATGAAGACTGCCCGTGAGGCATTATCGCTAAATAGGAACAATCTACGCATACTGGTGAGGGCGCTCGCAGGGCATTGTGGCCTGAACAAACACATGTTCAACCTCAAGCTCAGAGACACAAAAATGTGCAGGTTATGGCAAGGGGTAGAGGAAACTCCCCAGCACCTCATGTGCGAGTGTGGCCCGCTGATGCGTAAAAGATACACCCACTTGGGTGGTCACTACCTCCAACCTGAGGAGGTAAAACAATCTGGCGCCAAAAGCCTGCTGCTGTTCTTAAATGACACGAGGCTTAGCGCAGAACAGTAGGAACAGTAAGTGGCAAACACAATAGATCAGCAATGATCGCAGTGTTACAAGGCTCAAAAAGACCTTAGAAAAGCCCCACTCAACAAATAAAAAATAAAAAAAAGGAGATGAAAATAAAAGTGTTCAAAAATGTGCATATTGCATGTGCAAAAATGTGCATTAAGTATAAAAATTATAATAGGTAGAAACCAAAACTATTTAGAAAAAAATTAATAAATTTATTGATTCGCTCTGACACTCCAACAAAATTACATAATACCACATACATATATATCTAAGTCAATATAACAGCCATGTGAGTCCATAGCTAAGTAAATTACGATGACGTTACCAAAAGAAAGACTAATATGATTATAGATCACTACGTATAGAAATTACGTTTAATTGTAGATATAGGGCATAGAGAAACTTGCGATTTGCAATTTGTTTTAAAACTTTGTTGTAAAATAAGTTTACAAACAAACGCTAATTTAGCGCTAAAGCTCAAAAATAATAAAAATGGCTTGACTTGGCCAATTATATTAATGTCTAATTATATATTAATTATGCTAAAAATGCAAAATTGTATTAATGCATAATTACATTACTGAATGGTCATATAACATACCCGTATAGCCCAGTGTACTCTGGAAGACGGTCGGCTTATTGATATATCGGGAAAATATAAATCGTTGTTGACGTGATCTTCCAGCAGAGTTTGATATTTGTGCGGAACTACAACGTCACCTGAAAAACCAAACAAGTTTTACAGGAATATCTTAAGTGATGTCTAAGCTGTTCGGTTAAGAAATTGATAAAAACAAACATAAATGGTGAATTCCTTTGATAAGTTCTGAAGATTCTTAAAATTTAAACAAATCGTTGAGAAGGTGTTTGTTTGTTTGTTTATACTCTATATTGTGAAATTTCACAATAGGCAGGTTTATTGTCATATGACAATCTCTTTCAACCAATCCTACTAGGAAGTGTTTATATGTCTTTTATACGCCAAAGAGAATCTTTTAAATTGCGAGCTTCACTCCACTCAACATAACCATAATACGCGACATAAAAACAATGTATTATTGCCTAAAGTACGCTTGACTAAATATCAAAAAACATTTTTATATATTACTTTTAAATTGTTCAATACTTTGCCGCCATCGACGAGAAGACTTAAGATGGCAGCATATAAAATCTGCTTGAAAAATCAGTTAGTCAAACATGCCCTTTACAAACTGGACGACTTTTATGATATTGCGTCCACAATTGTTTGATTATAAATAACCATATTATGACTATACTTTCGCACTAAGTTTTAAATTTTATTGACATTGTTTTTAATTACGCATGTTTCAGAATTTTTCTTTTTCATTGTATTGATTATTATTTATTGTTTGATTATTGATTATTTTGTAAATTTGACTATTTTTAAGTAATCACCTCTGATTACAATATTTTTTTTTTCCTTTTAATTAATCAATGCGGTTTTATCATCCGGTAAATTATGATTGTAAAATTTGACATGTTCCTCAGTATTGTGAAATGCTTTTATGGAATGAATAAATGATGATGATGATGATGTATGTGTGCATGTAACATGTATGTATCCGTGTGTCTTGTTATTGCATTCGATCGACAGAAATGAAAATACAATTCCATTAATTTTATCTCAACGGAAAATGGTAGCCCAGCCGGGAATCGAATCCGGGACCTTGCAAAGTAAGATCAGGCGACTTAACCAAAATGCCACCGGGCCAAAGATCAACATTTCGTAAACAAAATACCCTGGATACCAGCCATTTTACTGAAAAAGTGGTCATTAAATCTCTGTACTCAACTAGCCCGTAACGTGTTTCCCATAGCCCATTTTTTGCATTCTGCTGAGAATGTTGCATAATTCGGCTCCTCACCTTCTGAACCATTTCCCGGGAAGTTACCATTTTTTTTAGGGCCACCATTGTTGCGTTTTACAATGCTAGCAGTAATAACACTGTAACGATTGATGGTACCAATGCAGACATTTAGTTACCATTGAGATGCTGCAGTCGGAGAACAAAAGCGGATAATGTAAGAATTAACTATAAGGAAATCACACTATTACATTAAAACTACTTGGTCAATATCTTTATTTTTTTTTATATTAAAGCGGAATCCATCCAGAAGCATCAAAACGAAAGAATGAACTGACGTTTAACTTTAAACTAGCCCACTGTCATATGTCTATAGAAGGCCTGAAGAATAGGAATTATGAAGATCGCTTGAAATTACTTGGAATTACTACACTCAAACAAAGAAGACAAAGAGGGGACCTGATTGAGACATTTAAAATTCTAACACACTATTACGATGTACCTGCACTGAAGAATATTGACAAATTCAACGTCAACACAAATCTTCGAGGTCACAACAAAAAACTCAACCGTACAAAATTTAAATCTAATCCTCTTAAGAACATTCTGCCAAATAGAGTGGTGGACATGTTGAATAAACTACCATTTGAAGTGATTAGTGCAAGCTCTGCCAATCAATTTAAAAACAGACTCGATTTGTACCTAAAAACTTGTTAATATTGTTTATATAATATTGTTAATATTGTTTAGCTTTACAAGATCTGATCTGGACGTATCAGCAAAGCTGCCTGTCCAGAATAAATAATAATAATAATAATAATAATGAAGTTAATAGCATATGGTCCTTAGCACTCTGTACTGCAATATTGATGTTTATTTATTTTGTTTCTAATCTTTATTGTGAAATTTCACAATGGACAGGTTTATTACCATGTGACAATGTGTTTAAATCTATATGTGCCTGTAACATGTGTGTATTGTTATTGCATTCGATGGACAGAATTGATTCTAATCTTTATTGTGAAATTTCACAATGAGCAGGTTTGTTACGGGGCACAATGTGCAGGTTACCTAACCTACCTAACCTACACACATGTTACAGGCGCATATACATTTAGGACAATGTATTTAAATGTATATGTGCCTGTGAGGGACCACCCCTCACTGGACTCCAATTTGCTCGTAGTGAGGAGGTGGTATCATCTGGGGGTTTTCTCCGTAATGAAAGGCGTTCTTGATGAAGCTGAAGTTGTTTATTGATGAACTTGGTTGATGATTGCCAGTTATAATGCTTCCGAATATTGAGTCGCGGCGTGCGGTTAGATAGTGAGTGCTCAAAGAATGATCCTCGCGGATAGGATGGCTGATGACCACTCGAAGATTGATATCGCGGATGTGTGCTCGAGGTATGAGGCGCGGCGATTGAAGTCCCGAGGATGTGAGTAACGTCTACTCGAGAATGATGCGCGGCGGGAGACGACTTGAGGATGATGTTCGCGGAGGGTGACTACCCTAGAATGATAAAGCAAGGTATGCTTGCGGAAGACGGTCACTCGAGGATGATAATGCGAGGTGTGAGCGCGGAAGGCGGCAACTCAAAGATGATAATTAATTGGTCGAATGTACTGGTTTATATACTGTGTTACATGACGCAATGCTGAAGGCGTGGGGGAAATAAGTGTGTCGATTGAATCGATCAGAAGAAATTGACATGAGTCACCGGCTGCGACTGCATTAATTATCGAAATTAGATGGAATTTAATGGCAGTACATGTGGAATTGATTGTGTTTGCGTTTATAGATTTCTTTAGAATCTATTGCTTTTGTTGACTTGATATGTAAGACGAAGGTCCTACATGTCTGTAACATGTGTAGGTGTGTGTATTGTTATTGCATCCAATGGACAGAATTGAAAATGCAATTCTGTTAATTTGATGACAATTTCTTATAATCAACCCTACTAAAAAGTGTCTATATGCATATGTGCATGTAACATGTGTGTAAGTGCGTATCATATGTTAATGCATTCGCTCGACAGAATCAAACATGCAATTTTGTTATTTTTACCCCAACGGATAATAGAAAGAAGATACGCCAAAGAAGAAATGTTCATATACTGGCTCTCCTATATCGTGTACTCACCCAATTAACACCATCCTATCTCCAGGAGCTTTTTGAACCACTAAGTTCCCACGGTCTCGTACTTCGGTCAGCCTCTGACAGTTTATTAAAAATTCCGAGTCATAATAGTGATTTCTATTCCTATTCTTTCTGTGTCCATGGTGCAAGACTCTGGAACGATCTCCCAGCAAATATACGAAACTCGCCTTCTTTACCATCGTTTAAGACTCACCTTAAGGATTACTACCTTTCTAAGAAGTAACCAGTTCTTCCCTTTCTCTCCTGTTCCTCTCCCAATTTCCTCTCCTCGGGCATTATTAGTCTTAAATTCTTCCACTTGTCTGTATGTTATGTAATAATCTTTATTTTCACAATGCGCGCATGTACCACTATGTTTAGGTTAGCTGTAAGACATTGCCATGTGGTAATAAGCTCGCCTTTTTTGTATATTTATTAAGTGCAAATAAAGAGTTTATTAATAATGGTGACCCAACCGGGAAAATCCACTCAGGGCATACTGTTAAGTTTGCCAACAGGAATGAGGGAAATCCGCTGTGAATCCCTTAGCATGAGGAGCTTTAGAAGTTAAGTAAATAACATGGAAATATATTGTTACATAAAAAATATTGTTAAGGACGTTTCTTTACCTTTCCTCAGCCAATATCTCAAGTCGTCTCTTAATGAACTCAATCTAAACATATAGTTATCTTCCTCAGACCATTCGACCGGTTGCCCGTTTTCTATTGACACTTTTACCTGAAATAAAATTTATTTATTTTATTTATTAATTTACAATAACTTTATAATTATGTCATATACACACCATTAACATACTATGGTTGAGTTGGGAGAGATTGAGCACATCCTATGGTGAAAATGTCTATCCGCATTCCTAACTAGGTCAGAGACCCGTATCTAGGGATGCTGATTTTTGTTTAAAGGTATCGACATTGATTTTATAAAATCAATGGTATCGATGAGCTGACTCTTTTGATGTTATGAACTTACGTTGCATTGCATAATACATATTCGTTGCACGTTGCATTGCATAATACACATTACGTTGCAGTCCATTTGCCTTGGACTCGCCCGCATGGGCACAAAATTTACATCCTATGACCCCAAATTGGTCTATAAGGGCTCTAATATCTCCCTTATAGACCCAAACAATCATTTCAAATTCCTCGGCAGAAAAATCACCCATCAGGGAAAAGACGTCTCGGGCGATCATGTTATAGAGCATTTCAAAAGTTGCCTGGCGAAAATAGATGCCTTGCTAATTTCTGGCCCTCGTAAGGCCTGGATCTATGACAATTATCTAACGTCACATTTGTCATGGCCCTTTCTTATTTACGATTTTACCAAAACCCAACTGTCCCGTCTAGATGCACTGGTGACAGCTAGTTTAAAATCCTGGCTGTCCTTAGCCAAACCAGCTGACCCCTCGACTCTCTTCAGGTCCAAACAAAATTTTGGGCTAGCGCTTAAACTGCCCTCTCTGCTCTACGCCAACTCCAGAATAACCAAAAATTCGATTCTGTGCAATTCCAAAGATCCGGCAATATCGAAGCACGTAATAAGTGGCTGTAGTGATTCAAATGAACTACAAGCCCGCGTAGACTTCCACAAAAGGTTCCTTACTGGAATCAGCCAGAATGGCACTGGTCTGGGGTATGGCAGTACAACCACGAGCGACGTGGACTTGAAGAAGTCTCTTTTGCGGGGAGATTACGACAGCAAGAGTATGGCTCATGCTATTGGCCTTCAATGCCAGAATGATTGGACAACAATTGGTGACTTTTGCATTCCGCCTCCAATGCACTGGAAGGTAATGCTCTATGACTGGACGCCAGAGATGCTGAAATTTTATTTGAATGCCTTTCAGCATACACTTCCAGACCCCAGTAACCTCGCTCGTTGGAGCTTTGCCGAGGATAGTTCTTGTCCCCTCTGTAGCAATACCCCTTGCACAGCTAGGCACATTCTAGCTGGCTGCAAGGTGGCCTTAGATCAAGGACGGTACACTTACCGCCATGACAAAGTTCTCGCTGTTATTCGCGAGGTAATTAGTCTCTCAGTGGCTCGTGCCAACAAGGGTTTGACAGTATCCTCCAAACCCCCAATACAGTTTGTGCGGGATGGCTCTAAAGGCAAAAAACATTTAACTACAAAACCTTTCTCAATAATCGAGAAAGCTACAGATTGGATTCTGGAGGTTGATTCGGTCTCTAAGCAGTATAAATTCCCTGAAAGTCTCGGATGCACAGCCCTCCGTCCAGATATAACTCTTTACTCTCTATCTCGGAAGGTGGCTCTTATCGTAGAATTAACTGTTCCATGGGAATCAAATATCCCAAAAGACCACGAGTACAAATTAAATAAATACCATGATCTTGCAAATGCCGTAACCCGGAACGGCTTCACTGTTCACCTTCACGCGGTGGAAGTTGGCGCTCGTGGCCTGCCAGCTAAATCTCTATTTCACCTCTTTAAAGATCTTGGCCTTTCCAGAAAAATAATCAACTCTTTCTTAGAAAAATTATCTAAAACTGCGATTTGCGCATCTCAAATTCTATGGCTTCGAAGGGGGAGTGAATGGGTGGCAAGGTGAACGCTCACATGTGGCAAGACAGCTGTCCTAAACCTACCACAGCCGGTTCGTAAGTCCGGAATCCACTGCTCACCCCCCAGAAGTGTAAAAAAAATAGTATTATGATGGGCCCGACTCCGGTCGGTGAATTCCATGGCAGCTCCGTTTGTATTTATTTATTTATATATACATATATACATACACATACATACATACATACATAAATATATATATATATACATACCTACACATATATAATAAATACAAACGGAGCTGCCATGGAATTCACCGACCGGAGTCGGGCCCATCATAATACTATTTTTTACACTTCTGGGGGGTGAGCAGTGGATTCCGGACTTACGAACCGGCTGTGGTAGGTTTAGGACAGCTGTCTTGCCACATGTGAGCGTTCACCTTGCCACCCATTCACTCCCCCTTCGAAGCCATAGAATTTGAGATGCGCAAATCGCAGTTTTAGATAATTTTTCTAAGAAAGAGTTGATTATTTTTCTGGAAAGGCCAAGATCTTTAAAGAGGTGAAATAGAGATTTAGCTGGCAGGCCACGAGCGCCAACTTCCACCGCGTGAAGGTGAACAGTGAAGCCGTTCCGGGTTACGGCATTTGCAAGATCATGGTATTTATTTAATTTGTACTCGTGGTCTTTTGGGATATTTGATTCCCATGGAACAGTTAATTCTACAATAAGAGCCACCTTCCGAGATAGAGAGTAAAGAGTTATATCTGGACGGAGGGCTGTGCATCCGAGACTTTCAGGGAATTTATACTGCTTAGAGACCGAATCAACCTCCAGAATCCAATCTGTAGCTTTCTCGATTATTGAGAAAGGTTTTGTAGTTAAATGTTTTTTGCCTTTAGAGCCATCCCGCACAAACTGTATTGGGGGTTTGGAGGATACTGTCAAACCCTTGTTGGCACGAGCCACTGAGAAACTAATTACCTCGCGAATAACAGCGAGAACTTTGTCATGGCGGTAAGTGTACCGTCCTTGATCTAAGGCCACCTTGCAGCCAGCTAGAATGTGTCTAGCTGTGCAAGGGGTATTGCTACAGAGGGGACAAGAACTATCCTCGGCAAAGCTCCAACGAGCGAGGTTACTGGGGTCTGGAAGTGTATGCTGAAAGGCATTCAAATAAAATTTCAGCATCTCTGGCGTCCAGTCATAGAGCATTACCTTCCAGTGCATTGGAGGCGGAATGCAAAAGTCACCAATTGTTGTCCAATCATTCTGGCATTGAAGGCCAATAGCATGAGCCATACTCTTGCTGTCGTAATCTCCCCGCAAAAGAGACTTCTTCAAGTCCACGTCGCTCGTGGTTGTACTGCCATACCCCAGACCACTGCCATTCTGGCTGATTCCAGTAAGGAACCTTTTGTGGAAGTCTACGCGGGCTTGTAGTTCATTTGAATCACTACAGCCACTTATTACGTGCTTCGATATTGCCGGATCTTTGGAATTGCACAGAATCGAATTTTTGGTTATTCTGGAGTTGGCGTAGAGCAGAGAGGGCAGTTTAAGCGCTAACCCAAAATTTTGTTTGGACCTGAAGAGAGTCGAGGGGTCAGCTGGTTTGGCTAAGGACAGCCAGGATTTTAAACTAGCTGTCACCAGTGCATCTAGACAGGACAGTTGGGTTTTGGTAAAATCGTAAATAAGAAAGGGCCATGACAAATGTGACGTTAGATAATTGTCATAGATCCAGGCCTTACGAGGGCCAGAAATTAGCAAGGCATCTATTTTCGCCAGGCAACTTTTGAAATGCTCTATAACATGATCGCCCGAGACGTCTTTTCCCTGATGGGTGATTTTTCTGCCGAGGAATTTGAAATGATTGTTTGGGTCTATAAGGGAGATATTAGAGCCCTTATAGACCAATTTGGGGTCATAGGATGTAAATTTTGTGCCCATGCGGGCGAGTCCAAGGCAAAAACATTTGGAGGGCTTCACTTTTATACAGCCTGACCAGTCGCAGAAAAGCTCCACTTTCTGTAATAGCAGGGAAAGCTGCTTGGGGCTTCTGGTGATGAAAGTTAGGTCGTCGGCAAAAGCGAGGCACGACGAGGTGTATTGGCCGTCTGTTTTAAAACGGTAGCCCCACTTCCTGTCAAACTGGCTCAGGCTTTCCAGAAGTATATTAAAAACTATATTAAAAATCGTCGGGGAGAGGCAACAGCCCTGAAATAGTCCAATTGAATATGGTATAGAGCGGGTAGTCCATTCTTGCGTTTTAACATGGAAAGTCAGACAGTTGTAGTAGGAGGCTACAATGTCACGCACGACTGGTGGGAAGTTGTACCAGCGGAGTGCAAAGTGGAGGAGACTGTGTCGGACTGACCCAAAGGCATTCTCTAGGTCGAGCCAGCATACATTGATTTGGCGTTCGTGCTGTCTCGCATCCTTGATGGCAGCAGCCAGGAGAGAGTTGTGCTCGAGGCAGCCCGAGACGCCGCGCATGAAGCCTTTTTGAACTGATACTCCAAGGAACTCATTCCGGTGCATGAATTCGCTCATCCTCGTGTGGACTATGCTAAAAAAGATTTTGGCCACAGTGTCTGTGAGAGCAATGGGCCGAGCGTCCTTTGGTCCGGTGCAAACTGGGACCTTCGGAATTAAGATGACTGTCGCTCGGCCAAAATTCTGTGGGACTACACCGCTATTCCATATATTTCGGAAGATGGATCCTAAATATTGCAGAAGGCAGGGGCATTTTTTGTATACTAAATAGGGAATACCATCGGGACCCGGAGTAGAGCCCGACGGCTTCCTCTTTACTTGATTAAGAATCTCATCTAGTGATGGAGGTTGAGAAGCAAAAGCTACCGTAGGCAGGGGCGGAGGTGTAATGCCCGGCGGAGGGCTGTAATTATGGAGCCGCATTGGGTCCTCATACGTGGTCGAAAAATATTCCGTGGCCATATCTTCCGGGATTTGGATTTTTCCCTTGGCGGCAGACAAAACCGTTTTGCTGTAGTTAAAACGGTTTTTGTCGAACCGGGCTTCCTCTTTGGATTTGAGAAATGCTGCCTTGCGCTTGTCGTTTTGCGTTGCTACGCTCTGTATGAGTTTTAGTATAGAGCGGTACGCGCGCGAGAAGTTGTGGCAGAGGGCTTTATCCCCGGCTTTCTTGGCTTCACGTAACTGGCGACGAAGTAGCCGCTTTTGCCTACGGAGCTTTGCCTTAAATGCGTTTTCTCTGTGAACCGGGTCGACATGGGTAGATTTTGGGTAAACACCCGAGAAGTATTCATGGACCGCCACCTGGAAGGATGACAGCTGGACGCTGGCAGGGGCATTACGGTTCACAGAGTGGTCAAGAATAGAAGTTAAATTATTATTATGAAATTCCCAGTCCTCTTTCGCAAGTGAAGGGAATTTTAGAGGAGGGAAGGATACGATTTGCGCGGGTAGAGGAGACCGGTCGGGTGACAAACTGCGGGCAGATGTGGAGTCAAGGGACATGTGAGGTTCAACTCTGTCCGTGACTCCTTGCGACGGTTTAAGACACTGACGTGCAGCGTCGCTATCATCATGCCCAGCAATGTGTTTATTTAACCATGCTAATCGTTTATATTGTTTCCCGCAGATAGGGCAAGCAAGGTCCGGTGTCGTTTTAGCCGTGTCGTTGTTTGGGGTTTCTACTGGGGTAGCGGGAATTCTCCCCCCCTGATATACATAAGCAAATAATACACGAGATTTGATATTAGTCAGGGCGGATTTCTATATGCGACCTGCGAGTAAAAGTAAAAGTAGAAGTCAAACCATCAGTTTTGAGAAACCGATGGTTTTCTTACGTCAAAAATGGATTTCACAATCATCTGTCAGTTAAACAATCGGTAAGTTAGTCAAACCGATGGTTCAGATACATTTTATAGCAGCGCCATCTGTTAAAATGGATTGTAATCATAGATAAGACATTTCATAAAAGTTTATTAAATATTACGAGGATAAATAAATACTGTAAATTTTATATTCTCACTTCAAATACATATTTCCTTCTATTAAAAATATAAGTATAATTTTTTGATTAAAAAAATGCTGTCGTTCAGGATTTATTACCAGTAACAAACTTTTTTGACAGCTATTGCAACATGAAGTTAGCAACACCGATATTACGGCATATATACGGGAAGCTGATTGGCTAACTCGAAGAATGCCAGGTTGCTGGCTATATTTCGTTCGACTTCAGCTGACTGTCAGAAGCGCTCCTTTGCTGTCGTCTGTGGCTGTTCTGTGTATTGAGTTTTCTTTCGTTTGTACTTGCCTTATTTTCGTGCGCACGGATAAAATGGACAATTTGGTGTCATCGTCTGCGTCATCGTCATCTCGAAGCGATTTGGAAGAATTCGAATTAATGCTGGATGAAGAGATCGAATCGAGGCATCGCAGACGCACACGACGCACAGCTCGTCGTTACAACGCTCGCATCAATTATTGCGAGTTGCTCAATGACGCGGAATTTCGGATGAGATTCCGTCTAAACAAACGATCTGTTGAGTACCTTGTAAGACGCGTCGGTCAAGGTCTCGTTCGATCAACGAGGTAACTATTTTGTTTTCTGCGTTTTTTCCTAAATGTGAATACTTAAGTACGCGGTAATATTGTTAATAATGGACATTAAAAAAAATCAAATGATATATTAAGCCGCATACAAATATTGACAACGATATACAATGCAACTTTGGCAATATGTAGTAGCATCGCGTTCAAGATATGAAATCAACTAAACACACGAAAACCAATAATGCAAGGCGTGCTAAGTAAATGCTCATAGCAAGTTCGTAAGTAGTGTGCTCGATTGTTGGTGCGCGCAGGGACCTACTGGCAGTGATTACCTTACAGACCATGGAATTTGTTGCATCGCATCCACAGATCGCATCGGTCTTGTCGCAAATGCTCATAAGCGTGCTCTTTATGTGCTTAGTTTGTTTGCCCGGAGACGTATAGTTTATGAAAATTTGCCGTATTTTTTGTTGCATTTCATGTGTAGTGAGTATTTGTATGTGGAATTATATAAAGAAAATAAAGCCGATGTAACAAACGCTGAAGCCAAAGTACATTTTTGTTTATGGTCTTTTCAGGAACCACGGCATAACCCCATTGTACCAAATTTTATTAGCTCTGCGCTTTTATGCAATGGGAAGTATGCTATTGTCGGTGGGAGATTTCATTGGCGTATCAACTTCAAGCGCATGCCGCATCATCTCCATTGTTTCCCGGAGGATTGTGGCTGAGTTATTCGCCGAAACCGTTTTTATGTCCGCCAATTCCAGTCGTGGTTTCTGTGGTATCGCCCGATTTCCGCATGTCGTTGGCGTGGTAGACGGTACACATATCGAAATCCAGTCTCCAGGTATGTCTAAACATTTGAATCTTTTCGGTTGCCCGAGTATATGACCATTATCATTATACTTTTCTAATGAATACCTTTTTTTGCAGGTGGAATCAATGCAGAGGAATATAGGAACAGAAAAGGCTATTTTTCGCTGAATGTGCAGAGCGTCTGCGATTCAAAATTAAAATTTGTGGATATTGTCGCCAGATGGCCGGGTTCGACGCATGATTCCACCATATTCAACCATTCGAATTTAAAAAGTAGGTATTATAAATAATCACTTTTTTTTAAATAATGCCTTTCCTTAATTTAAAATTTGACTTTCAGTACGCTTCGACGACGGTGAATTCGAAGGGAAATGGTTACTTGGGGACAGCGCTTACCCATCTAAGCCGTATTTGTTGACCCCATTGAGCAACCCGCTAACTCCTCAAGAGGTGTTGTATAATGAGGCTTTGATAAGGACTCGAAATGCTATTGAGCGGTAAGAATATTTTGATAATATTATGACTAAAGCTTTGCACAATCTTTAACCTTCATTATGTTATAGCCAGTTTGGTAATGTCCATTTCACATGTAATGACTATGTCATCATAATGATCGTTGTAAGGACTAGAACAGTACATTGGGCAATTGGTAATTATTTATTGCGGTGGAATCGCTGAATTTAGGAAGATTTCATTACTTGTATTGCTGCTGGTTTACATGACCCTCCCAGAGATGGATTTGTTGCTCAATTATACATGTCACTTTACGATAAGATGCCGTAAAGTAAAAACAAAAAACAATAATTATTGATTTATTACAAAAAATTGTATTTTTCAGTTGCATCGGTGTTTGGAAAAGGCGATTTCCCGTCGTGGGACTGAAAATAAGGCTGTCTTTGCCGCGTGTGATGTCAGTCGTATATGCGACTGCAATTTTACATAATATGGCAATAAACGAAAAAATTGAGCTGCCACCGCCAGAGATGGAAATTCGAGCCATGCCAGCCATACCACAACACTCACTTCGCCAAAATAGGGATGATGCCACACGATCAGAGCTAATCAATACCTATTTTGCCAGGTAAATAAAATTCCAAATAGATGATTAAATTGGATTCAAGCAGTGTTGGGAGGTGCCACAATGAAAAAATCACTAGAAAGTTTCTGAAAATCACTCATAATTAAGAATTTTGTAAAGCTCGCCAAGGCTTTTCGATCGTTTAAATTTCTACGGAGTTGAATGACTCCATAATCATTGAAAGTCAATATAATCGGTTATTTTATACTCATTGCATTTTTCGACTAGGGTCTTTAGTGTCTGTGGGTAGTAGTTTAAAGCCTGACTGGAAGCCAGCTCCTTGTCTTGGTTGATACAAGTCTAGCTTATGTTGGAGTTTATTGTTGGTGAATAATATCCAGACTTTGGTTTCGGGGGGGGGGGGGGGGGTGGACATTCATTGAAACAATGCGCACAGCACCCACCAAGCTTGAATTTTTCCGTACAATGAAAGGAAAATACACCGGATTTCCGGGGGTAAAAATCCTAACTAACCCCCCTCCTGATAGATACCTAAGTAACGGATTCTCCCTGATTTTCAATTTTTTCTCGACTTTCTTTTTTACTCAAAATTTTTTGGAAGGGGACAAGACTCCTGTCCCCCCCCCCCCCACACTCCTGGATTCGTCCTTGGGTGATACTCTTGAAAGTTTATATAGGTGCGAGAGAAAACTGAACAGCCAATAGTTGTTCTTGCTGGACGCAGACATTTATATTTTAAAAATCAGATAGTTATCAGCAATCGGTATTCTTTTCCTACATTTCGCTCAATTTGAAACTATTTAACCACCCTACTTTTGGGTTATTATTCAAAAAGTAGGTAAAAATTCATTGGGTTTTTTTATTACATTTGTTAATAACTATACTTGTTTACAATATGTACCAGATCTATACAAGTACCAATTTTTTTTTTTAATGCAATAAACCCATTTACAACTCTTGTTTTTATTATATAAATAAATACAAACGGAGCTGCCATGGAATTCACCGTCCGGAATCGGGCCCATCATAATACTATTTTTTTTACACTTCTGGGGGGTGAGTAGTGGATTCCGGACTTACGCCCGGCTGTGGTAGGTTTAGGACAGCTGTCTTGCCACATGTTTGCGTTCACCTTACCACCCATTCACTCCCCCTTCGAAGCCATAGATTTTGAGATGCGCAAATTGCAGTTTTAGATAATTTTTCTAAGAAAGAGTTGATTATTTTCCAAGATCTTTAAAGAGGTGAAATAGAAATTTAGCTGGCAGGCCACTAGCGCCAACTTCCATCGCTTGAAGGTGAACAGTGAAGCCGTTTTTGGGATATTTGATTCCCATGGAACAATTAATTCTACAATAAGGGCCACTTTTCGAGATAGAGAGTAAAGAGTTATATCTGGACGGAGGGCTGTGCATCCGAGACTTTCGGGGAATTTATACTGCTTAGAGACCGAATCAACCTCCAGAATCCAATCTGTAGCTTTCTCAATTATTGAGAAAGGTTTTGTAGTTAAATGTTTTTTTGCCATTAGAGCCATCCCGCACAAACTGTATTGGGGGTTTGGAGGATACTGTTAAACCCTTGTTGGCACGAGCCACTGAGAGACTAATTACCTCGCGAATAACAGCGAGAACTTTGTCATGGCGGTAAGTGTACCGTCCTTGATCTAAGGCCACCTTGCAGCCAGCTAGAATGTGTCTAGCTGTGCAAGGGGTATTGCTCCAGAGGGGACAAGAACTGTATATTGTAAGAGCAATTTGACGTATCTCGTAATCTTTGTGAATTTTGGGGTTTTTTCTCTTTTTTTGTACTTGAACATACATGATACGGCTTGTTGCGTTGGGGCGATAATATAGCGGACGTATCATGTACCGTCGTATATGTAGGGCGGTTAAGCAAATAAAATTTTGCAAATATGATTAGTCTAAACAAATCAACTGTTTCCATACATTTCATTTTTATTTTATCTATTATAGTAGAAAACGTTCTTTCAAAGATAGCGTTTAAAAGAGACGCTGCTTCAAGACAAGGGTCGAATGATTAAAGTGTTTATAACATTTCTCATCGAGGGCATTTCCATACTGAATTACCTCTGTCTTTTAAAAGCTTGTGGTTTGGAATTAGCTTCTCTGAAAAATCCGAAGGTTTTCAAATAATCACCAACAAAAAAAAATATTTCCTGGTCCCTTGCCCTCACGCTCAGATCACGAGTATTGCATTTATCAAACACCAATACTCTGAAACCTAAAAAGTTTAGAAATCCTGCAAATGATTAGGATTTCTATCCCTTTTCGGATCCAGTGCACTGGGTGTTCAATAAATGGAATAAGTGTGACCTGAGAATGCGGGCGAGAGACCAACAAATCTGGAGCGGCTACTACTAAATTTAGTGAAAAAATCGGATTAGAATTTTTTTTATTTAAAATAAATGTTGAGGTTTAAATGAATTCATAATTTTTTGTTTAATGAATAATGTATTATTTGTAATTTATTAGAAATTACAAGTTATTCCTGTTTAAATACATTTACTTATTTAATAAATTCATTTAATTTGAATACATGGCTTCGATGGGGTAGTGAATGGGCGGTAAGGTGATGCTCACATGTAGCAAGGCAGCTGTCCTAAACCTACCACAGCCGGTCGTTAATATAGAGTCCACTGCTCACCCCCCAGAAGTGTAATAATAGTATTATGATAGGCCCGACTCCCGTCTGTGAATCCCTCGGCAGCTCCGTTTGTATTTTTATTTTTATTGAATGTATTTTTCTGAAGAGATAAAATTATAATAGTAATTTAAATTTTGCGAATAAAACCAATCTCAGCACATCAACTGTTTCCCTAAACATTTTATTTCTTAATTTATCTTTGTGATAGGGAACATTCTCTTAAAGATAACATTCCAAAGAGCCGTCGATCGAGATAAGGGCCAAATAAGAATTGTGCTTATAACATTTTTCATCAAGGGCATTTTCATACTGATATGCCTTTATCCTGAAGGTACCTCTGTCTATTTAGAAATTGTAGTTTGACGATGGCTTCACCAAAATATCTGCAGGACTTCAAAAAGAAAAACTACTAAATTTAGTGAAAACAAAACACCGATCTACCGGCACTGGACTCTGCCAAATATATAAATACGTAATACCATTTTTATTTTCTTTCAGTTTGGTCCGTGGCCACCGTCAGCACTGAGAGTCGAAGAGAGCAATGTTTGAGGATTGGATGTATTTTTTTAAATAAAACAAGTTATCCATTATGGTTTTCTTATTTTTATATTTCCTAATGTCCCGGGGGCGGCTGGTTTTCATCAGGCCGACGAGTCTGCAAAGAATAAATGCATATTATCTTCAGAAGGGAACAAAACTACCTTGCAGGAACTATTTACTTACGACTAGTGCGAGTTTTGCGGCGTAATACTCCTTTTTCACTCTATAGTATTCGCCTATTTCCCTATTTCTGTCCATCATCGACTGCATTAGCGGCGAGATGGGACGATTTCGGTTTACTGAAACGAAAATACAGGTTTAGGGATATGAAGGAGGCGATCTTAAGAGTAGAGTACGTCGAATATTAAATGCAGTAATTGGAGTATGGGTCATTCTTTTGCAATCGTAACTTTGTAAGGTTAATTAAATAAATTACAAACGGAGCCGCTATGAAATTCACCGACCAGAGTCAGGCCCATCATAATATTATTATTACACTTCTGGGGGGTGAGCGGTGGATTCCAAACCGACCGACGGATAACGACCAGCTGTGGTAGGTTTAGCATAGCTGTCTTGCCACATGTGAGCGCTCACCTTACCGCCCATTCGCACCCCCTTCGAAGTCATAGAATTTGAGATGTGGAAATTGCGGTTTTCAACGAAGGAGTTGATTATTTTCCTGGAGAGACAGATCTTTAAAGAGGCGAAACAGAGATTTGGTTTGGAGGCTACGAGCGCCAACTTTAACCACGTGAAGGTGAATAGTGAAGACTTCCGGGTGACGGTATTTGTGAGATCGTGGTATTTATTTAATTTGTACTCGTGGTCTTTCGGGATATTCAACGTAGAGAATAGTTTTATACGGACGGAGGGCTGAATTTCCGAGACTTTCGGGGAATTTATACTGTTTAGAGACCGATTCGACTTCCAGAATCCAATCTGAAGTTTTCTCGATTACCGAGAAAGGTTTTGAATTGAAATAATTTTTGCCTTTAGAGCCATCCCGCACAAACTGTATTGAGGGTTCTGAGGATACTGTCAGAGCGGGAATACTGTTAAACGTTTAGTCTCCTATTCCTTAAAAAAAAAGGTACCTACCGTTTCTCGTGCGAAGCGGCAGAGATCTCTCCGTGCGAAGCGAAGCCGGCGTAGGATCCGCCCAGAGCTGGCGCCGCTGTGCGAACGACGAGCCGGGGCGGCGCGACGGCGACCGCGAGCGAGACTCTCCCGCCGGAGGGGGCGCAGCGGACGGGCGGCGAGCGGGTGGCGCCGATGGCCCGGACCAAGCGGCCTCCGCTGCGGCGGGGCGTCGGCGACGGTAGGAGCCTCCGTACGGGTCCTCCTCTTCCGAATCCGAAGGAGGCCGTCGGCGCGGAGCGGCATCCCCGGAAGCGGTCAACGTCTCCGACTCGTCCAACGGGAGAATATCGTCGAACCGCAGTTCGTCCGACGGCCTCCCGGGTCGCCGGCTGAGAGCGAACGGCGCCGCTTCCGCGGGACCCGCCCGGGGCCGACCGGACGACGTCTGGCCGCCCTCCGTTCCCTCTTCCGTCGGCGAAAACGCGAAGAGGGCCGCGTCGCTGCCCATGTCGTCGGCGATGCCGTCAGCGGTCAGCGTGCCGATCATCCCGATGACCCTATCCAGAATGTCGTCCCGAGGGATATAGTCTCTCCCCCCCCCTGTCTGAAATTTGAGTAATTATATTTTTACTTCGTTATCGAGCACCAAAATTACTTTGAGCGGACGAAACTTACTTTGACGGCGTTCGCCCGCAACGCTGCGCACCTCTGCCTGGCCTTCTTCTTCATGTTACCCCACTTGGATTTTAAAGAATCGGCGTCGCGGTGCTTGCCACCGGGCTCGACGCCGTTGTTAAAAGATAGGACTGCACGGTCCCAAGCGACGTCTTTTAGGCGGTTCGTCGCGCTGTCCGTCTTCTTGCAAAGCAAGACATCGCGCTCTTCGTTTATGGCGTCGAGCAGCCTCCGCATCTCGTCGCCGGTGAACGTTTTTGTCCGCTTCTAAAATAATATAATCAGTAGGACTTTAAAAAGCGTGAAACGTTTCTGAAATCTACACGATGTTTGAATATAATGTTGTACTACATTTATATTTATAGAAACAAAGTAAACATGTCAAAATACCATCGAATGAAATTATAATGCCCTCATATAGGTTGCAGTAAATCGTCTTATTCCTCCTGGTAGGTTATATACGATTATAACAGAAACTAGATTATGTTTTTCGCAACTTTCTCCTAGCAATAACGCTTATTCCCGCAATCCACACGACAATATTGCTTCTTTCTTACATTTCCGTAAGAAACGTAAAAGCCGACTTTATTTCTGTAATTGCCTTATCACGAAATGGTTAAGGTATACTTACATCTATTTTTGGTTCCGTGCCGGCCATTTTTCCCCCTTGCATCCGAAATTGTCCTATTATTCACTGCCACTTCACTGCGCGAAACCTCTGACAATGCACCCAAACAACAGAAATGGCGAGCTCAAACCGTCAAAATCGACCTGTTAGATCTCAACTCTCAGCTGATTTGAGCGACCAATCAGGGAGCGAGAATTCGACGGAAGTTTGCGAACTGTCACGTTCATTTTTATTGAAACGCATTTTGTATGGGAATCGTAACTAGCAAGTAAAAGTTGAGCGATACTTTTGCCTACAGGTCAACCGATGCCTACAGGTTGCATATTGAAACGGAAAAATGTCAAAAACTGACTATTGGTTCCACGAAACCTGTACTTGCGAGTAAAAGTACTATATAGAAATCGGCCCTCAGTAATACATAATTTAATAAAACAACTTAAATTATTAGCGAGAGCAATTGAGACTCAGCACACATTGGACCCCTTTCAAGCAGGTACTTCTTTATAAGTATTTTGTAATTTAGTAGTTATTCAAACGTTAGTCGATAATATAAACTACAGATCTGGGAAAACATGGAATGTCCAAGCAGCAAGAGCTGATTAATAGTCAGACCGAAGCCAATAAAAAAGTATACCCATTATCTGGGACATACAGTGCTGAGAATACAGGGATTTAAAAAAAACAACACGCTATTGAAGAAATAGCTTTGTTGATAGGTTGTTCTATATAAGTGACACAAACACAAAATGGACTTCCATGAAAAACTAACATATCAAAATCTGTTTCTTCTCTTTAATTGCTAAAACTGAAAGTACATTTTACAACTTATTTTCATATCTGCACAAAGTTTTTTTTAAACCAAGACAGCTTGTACATGAAAACAATTGTTTTTGGGTAATGATAAAATATCCACAGGAATCACACCTTCATATAAACATACAATATGAATGACTAACAATATTAATTATCTGGTAACCAGATTTCATTTAAAAATATATATTGTTAGTATAGTAGAACTCCAATTATCCGAATTAATTGGGTCCGGACCCCATTCGAATAATCGAAAATTCGGATAATTGGATTTATTCCAAAAAAATGGTTTATTTTAATTAATTATTGTATATGTGTTTAAATTGGGAGAAAAAATGATTTAATATCAAAATTTATTATCAATATCACAATATTATTTAAATGTAAATGCTACACTTTTACATATTAAGCGTACTTAGAAAGTGCTGTACATTAGTACATCATCCCCAAGGACAATAGCGCCGTAGAGAGAATCATTATTTTGCGAATCGCAGTACGTTTCCTTCCTAATTGCTTTCCGTTTTAATTTTGGATAATCAGCGATTCAGATAGTCGGAGTTCGGATAATTAAGGTTCTACTGTATATACAAAATCGACCAAAAACTACAAAAATGCAGTGCAGTTTATATGCGTAAATGTTAATTGTTTAAATGGGTCAGAAAGGTTGAAGACAGTCCAAATCCGCTTCAAACCCTATTTAAAGTATCAGGAGGTGATGTTACAAGAAGAGATATCTATCCGATGGTACAAGCTGGTTTGAGTGAGATTGCATTTTCAAATTTTCGGCCACACGTCTTGGCGAGCTCCACACATTCAGGAAAATATTCCATTTCCTAGGTTTGTGGCAACCTGGTCGGGTTACTTAACTGCCGAATTACACTATATTCACTAAATTTATTATTTTATTATTATTTATTGTTGAGAAAATATCAAAATATATGTTGACGCTTAGAATTTAAATTTCGAATCTTTCATCTAGCGCGATTCAAATGACGGCTGTCTCAGTCAAAGCATACCCTCACAGCTGCGACGCAGCTAAATGACACAGATATATTCATTCGCGTCCTAGGTAGTACAAAGAATATACAATTTTCAAGAAACTGAAAAAACCCTCTACTTATGGAGAATTTGTACTCTCGAGAGAGATATGTGACAAATAATTTAGGAATTTAATTAAATGTTCTCCCAGTTTTGCAGCAAAATTATAAAATCTAGCTAAAAACTCGTTTCAGGATACAGAGCACGATAGACACATTAAGTGCCTGCGTTACAAGCGTATGCAGCTCTCAGCATGTTCATGCATTACGAAATCTGCTCTGCCTTGCGCTGTGTGGAACTGCATTGCTTGCGTTTAAGCATACACTTAGCCTTATTCACAAGAGGTGATCAAGATAAAATAATTTAACCCGTCCGACGCCAACAGTGCCTATTGGCACATTGCGTTGTTTGACAGACCCACGCGTAACCGTTTCAGCCGCCCTCAAATATATAATACATAAATATATAATATACCCGACTAACAAGATTAATTACAAGGTAACAAGAGGGAATTAATGAAAAAAACGATATTATCTACATTACATTACATTTTCGTCGGGTCCAATTGACGGCTAAAGACTGCTCTTGGACGTGTCAAAATAATTGGGTTAGGTAGTAAGTTTCGTTACTACTCTTTACTGAACATACATAGGTAGTCAAGAATTAACTACTAGATTGTCAAACTATAAATATAAATAATCAAAATAGAAGCCTAATATTTGAAGTAGTTAGTAATTAGTAGTAAGACTATTTGAAGTAATTAGTTAAGTGAAGTAGTAGTTAGTAATCGTAATATTCAAATTTTCAGTAAAATGTTAAATAATCAAATTAAATCTATGTTATGCATTTTAAACTAAAAGTACAGATATAAGACCATATAAAATAATCAGACAATAAGGCTCTACTTTTTTAAGTAATTTAAATGGGCACAATATTTGAAAAATTATGGTACTCAAATTTGGCCAGATTATAGAAAGGGTGGCCTATCAGCATCTCCTTAACCCGTTGAGTATGATACGACCAAATCTGGTTCTGAAACAATTATCCGTTGAGTATGATACGACCAGATCTGGTTCCGCGTTTTTTTCACTTCTTTGACGTTCTCATATTTATTCATAATTATCTAATTGTTTTACAAAATGATATTTCAATATTCTATATTCGAAATTTCAATGCAATCATTGTGCAGTTGTTCTTTTTATGATTGGTGTAGTAGTTTTGTAGTTATAGTACTTTAAGGTCGATGTCGCCGAAAATCCTGCAAAAGAGACAGATGCATCCATGAAAATACCCATTTACTCCAAGGGCTAGTGTTTTTATTTAATTTTATGTCCTCCAGCTGTTTAAATTTTGTAGGAAGTACATCATAGAATTTAATGCTAAGGTACAAGTAACTTTTCTGTACTTTGGCCAGTCGTATTCGGGGTACGCATAAAAGGGAGCTACCGCGGGTATGATGCGAATGAATGTCTGCATTAATTGGTGTTCCTGCTAGGTGCTGTCTAGCATACATTAAACACTGGTATATGAACGCCGAATACATAGTCATTACCCTTGCCTTGCTGAAATATTCTTTGCATGAGGTCCTAGTCGTTACCTGATACATGCTGCGCAGTGCTCTCTTTTGCAAAAGAAAGATTCTTTTACTGGTTGCAGCATTTCCCCAAAATAGTAGTCCATAAGTCATTAAAGATTATCAGTATATCAACTTGGGTTGTCGACTACAACGGGCGAGCCCGTCACCACAGGAAGTTTTAACGATTAGTCGTTCTATATCCCTGGAGTGAACGTAGAAGACTTGGGACAAAAACAGTCCACCATCTAGCTACGTCACTAGCCCTTAAGAGGCCAACGCCTTAACCGCGAGATAGCCAGGGATGTTACCTGGAGGGCCGACACTCGCGCCCTTACTTCCAATTATGACCAGATTACTCCGGTCTCTCGATTGGTTCCGAGTTCGAGGTCGCTTGCGCGGTCCTCTCCCTTACGAAGCGGTGAAACGGTGTATACCGAATCTATCGCGGACCACAGCGTCCTTTGCCCGGCTGTTCACCCAGGATCGGATGGCCGATGGTCGTTTCAAGAGCAGTCGCCGTAAGGTCCGCAACCAGCCCCGCTCTATAGGAAACAGTACTGCTTCCAGACTCCCCCGACTGTTAGTCAGAGTGGGGAGCTAACGGGCCCATGAGGTGGCCACAATGACCCATGTGTTCAGGGTCGGTCACACTCACGGGTCAACACCCATCCGATGGCCTCCACGCATGGGGTGCGAACCTGGGTAGGACACCGGGTCAATCATTCTCCCCTGGGAATCAAACCTCTGGCGCTCCTGGACGGTCTGCGCACCGAGCGGCGCAAGCCAATCGACTGTGCTCTCCGACTAACAGTCGGGGGAGTCTGGGAACTGTATTGTTTTACGGCGACTGCTCTTGAAATGACCATTGGCCATCCGATCCCGGTTCAGAGTCGGGCAAAGGACGCCTTGGTCCGCGATAGATTCGGTGCACACCGTTTCACCGCTTCGTAAGGGAGAGGACCGCGCAAGCGACCTCGAACTCGGAACCAATCGAGGGACCGGAGAAATCTGGTCACAATTGGAAGCAAGGGCGCGAGTGTCGGCCCGCCAGGTAACATTACTGGCTATCTCGCGGTAAAGGCGTTGGTCTCTTGCGGGTTGTGGCGTAGCTAGACGTCGGATTTGTAATGTCCAAAGTCTTCTACGCTCACTGCACGGTCGATAGAACGATGAATCGTTAAAACGTCCTGTGGTGACGGGTTCGCCCGTTGTGGTTGACATCTCAATATGTTAGTCAGAGTGCACAGTCGATTGGCTTACGCCGCACGATGCGCAGACCGTCCAGGAGCGCCAGAAGTTTGATTCCCAGGGGAAACTGACCAAGGCCAGAGTCCTACCCAGGCTCGCACTTCATGCGTGGAGGCCGTCGGATGGGTGTTGACCCGTGAGTGTATGTACAAAATCGACCAAAAAGTTGCGGCGCAGTTTTTCGAGCGCAAAGGCTGGCTTTCGAGCGGTTAAAGCCATTCTACAGGTGCTAAAGTCTTACTTGTTGAAAAAAAAAGAGAAATAAAATAGAATTACCTTCTTGCCATTTCTCTCCTCTTCTCTAAGATTTTGTTCAGTTAGGAATGTTTCATCGCTTACACTATACCACCCAGAATAGTGTGATTTGTAGATAAAGCCTTTATTATTTAGTTCGTTCTGAAAAACAAAAAATAAAGGCTGATTAACATTGAGCCAGTTACAGGTGTCAGTGCTGCGAAGAGAATTGACTCACACTGTTTACATAGAGTCAGTCAGTCGAGGTTATTTTCTCACAGTATACGCACAGTATAATAACACCCAGTAAGTTCACTCAAGAGCTACAAGGCAATGCGGGAAGAGGGTGCGACGGAAGTGGGGCGAGGGGTAAGTCATGTCGCATCCTTAGGCCCATAGTTACGGCGCTGTGTGCTGTGACGCGCTGTGAGCGCAGTTTGTGTCCGCTCTTCTATCGGGTGTTACTACTTTTTTGTGCAGATTTACGAGTCGACGTCGTATGGTATTATCAAAACAAATAGGTAGGATAATAGTATCTGCGTCGCCGGGGCACCGTAAATGTGGCCGGGACGATGCTTCAAGAAGAAGACCAGTAATCATATTACGATTTGTGGTAGCCCTTAAGATTCCTGACGTCACTTGCTTCAATTTCAATTTTGATCTAAGAGAAGCTACTGTCTGGTATACTGTGGTATTCGCAAGTTATTGTTGTCAGAAGGGAGACCGGAGTAATCTGGTTGCAACTGGTAGTAAGGGCGCGGGTGTCGGCGCGCTGGGTGATTAACCTGGTTATCTCGAGGTAAGGCGTTGACTTCTTACGGACATGTGGCGGAACTTGACGGTGGACTGTTTAGTCCTAAGTCATCTGCGTTAAAACTTCCTGAGGAGATGGGTTCGCCCGTTGTAGTTGACAGGAGGGTGGTGTCGACTACAACGAGCGAACCCTTTCCCCCCAGGCTGGTATAACGATATGGATCGTTCTTTCAGCCGTGGGATGAGCGTAGAAGACTAGAAGACAGCCTCACCTCCTAACTACCAGTTTTGGCAGGATATCTCCGTCTGGAATTAACCCTCAGGATACCTTCGTCCTCCCGACTAGTTACGGGTCCGAAGTCGCTTATGGGGGGGGGGGGTTGAGGGGGTTTGGCGCGGGGAAGGGGTGTAGGTACTTGCCGGTAAGTGCTTGGGGTGCCATAGCGTTTTTTTCTATCTGCTGTTAGAAAAATTGACGGAAATATTAGAAAGATAGATACCGAAAAGAAACGTTTTTTTGTTAGAATTTTCGTCACAACGAGACGTCACCCTACAATGCAGTGCCAGTGACTGACCAAATAGTGACTTTGGTGTTTAGATAAGGTCAGTACCGCTGCCATAGGTGGCGGGAGGAGCGACTGACTTCAAATTATATAATGGGAATATTGAAGTGAGCACTGACGCGACAGCGCTGCTGTATTGACTTAAATTCACTTTATACGATGGCATGCTAGAAAAAATCATCCGGCTTATACATGGTGAGTTTTTAATTAGAGACATCCTTCTAATTCGTGAATCAGTATGACGAGATAAGCGACTTTTAATTTTTAAAACTGAAAAAAACAAAAGATCATTTTTTTTTCAGGAAAAGTTTGAGAAGTGTTGAGCGAGTAGCGCCATCTAGCGGTAGGTAAAATATCGCTACTAAACAATATTAGCGATATTTTACCTACCGCTAGATAGTGCATTGTACTTAAAGCTTTTTATACTATTTTTCAAAAAAAAAAACAAATTAAAACATATATTTAAAAAACAAACTTGCATAGTTAGTCGTACTGATTCACCCACTACAAGTATGTCACTAATTAAAAACTCACTCTGTAAAATGCATGTGTGTAGTGCAGCTTTCGTGGAACTTTTCTCAAACGTCTTTGTTTCTGTAGCTGCTTAAAGAACTTGAAGCTCAAATATCTAAAGGACTTTCGAGTTTGCGTAAGGCGCACATTAGGCAGGACAACATCACATCTGCGTGTATTGTGAGTGCATATTCCCGTTTACCTCTTGGTCATTAATGTTAGATTTAGGTTTCAAAATATATTCAGCAGAAAAGTCAGTATTTTATACTTGATCAATAATGCAACATTTACAGCTTCGGAAGAGAAACATATTTATTATGAGTTTTGCTATTGCTTTTACAAAACTTTATGTTGATCTAAGATTGAAACAGTTAGGTACTGAAAATCAGTTAAAATTAATACGGTTTTAAAATTAATCAATTAAAAAAGAGAGTACCGCAGCCCAGTCCTTTTTCAGATCAACGCCGCCTAACTAGGCCTAGGCCAGGGTTGGCTTGATTTTCCCCAACCCGAAAAAACCCACTGGGTTAAATTGGGTAAAACCCACATGAAAAAACCCGAGGGTTTTTGAAGAATGTGGGTTTTTGAAAAAAATTGTTGTTTATAATAATTGAATCAATGAACGGATATAGCATTTATATCATATTTTATCAAAAAGAAAAAAAAGGATGTATTTGTGACACACCCAGTCTGTTCCGTAATTTACTCCAGACCATTCCAAATGTTGAGAAGTCTTTCAATTGATGCAGAACTGGCCGGACAAGTGTAATGCCGACTACTTTAGGCATGATTTATAAGATAACTTATGGATAACTTATGGATAATATTGTTACGTGGATAGGCAGCAGAAGATGCAAAAACACGGTAAAACACTCAACTTGATTTATTACAAAACTATTACAATACTCTTCAAGCGACAAAGACCCTTATACACACTTCAATATACACTATTTAGTTCTAAAATCGTTTGCACTTCTTCTCAATACTTTCGCGCCGAAACAGCGCCACTAGCAGTTGTTAGTGTTAACTCTTATCCTGTTGTGAAAATAAAGGGGATCTCCCCGACAACTGACAATAACGATTTTCGGGCGAATTCCCTTCATGGTAGTGTTACAACTTTATTCAGTAGTAAATAGATTTGGATTGGGAGAAAAAAATGCAGTAAAATGGTAATAAAATAAAATTAAATGTAAAATTAAAATATATTAATTTAAAATTCTCATTAACTTCGAAAAAACCCGAAATTCCCCAAAAAAGCCCGAAAATCCCCGAAAAAACCCGAATTAACCCAGTGGGCTGATATTTTTTGATAAAACCCGGGTTTTTGCCAACCCTGGCCTAGGCCCTTACTAAGGCAAGCGTACCAAGTAAACAGTGGCTTGTGCATTCTTCAAACTACATAACTTAAAATAAAAATAAATAAAGTATCTAATAATATTAGGAATTAACTTAAGGTAACAAACAAGGTATGTACAAATTAATCAATCAAAAACTAGGTCATTGATATGTCAATGCATCTGTCAGTCTAAGTCAGTCTGCAAATAATATTTTTAAAATACCTATCATAGAATACCCATCATAGAATCCTACTACTATTATAAACGCAAAAGTTTGTAAGAATGTATGTATGGATGTTTGTTACTCTTTCACGCAAAAACTACTGAATGGATTTTAATGAAACTTTACAATAATATAGCTTACACATCAGAATAACACATAGGCTATAATTTAAAAAGATATATATAGTTTTCTATCATCATTATCACAATTTTCCATCACCACGCGGGTGAAACCGCAGGGCGCAGCTAGTACATAATAAAGTAAATAGTAATGGAATTTCAAAACAGATGAAAAGGGTAAATAATCATTCGGAATTGCATTAAATAGTGAAATAATCAAATTGAAATAAATATATATGAAAAAAAAGAATTGTAATGAATAGTCAAAACATCAATTTGAAATAGAGGATACAATTATACATAAAATGAGCATGTTACAAGTTATAATATAATTTTGAATGCAATCGAATTGAAATATAATAAAAACTACCAACAGTGATAAATAAAAATAATAATAATAAATATAATAAACCTACATCATAGGGTCAAAAATTTGGTGGCTAACATGCTGACCCTCATTCATGAGCCACCTGTGAAATTGTTTTTTGAATTGGTCTTTATTGTGTACGCTCAAGACAAAAATGTTTAATCAGTGCGTGTTATCGGCTATGACATATGCTTGTGAGACATGGACACTGACCGCTGGGATGATCCACGAGCTTAAGGTGGTGCAGCGTAACATGGAGCGAGTCATATCGTTGCACGATCGAGTCCCAAACGAGCTCATCAGACAGCGCACCAAGGTGATCGACGTGGGTCAACGTGGGCAAGCTGAAATGGGCTTGGGCCGGCCACGTGGCCCGACGACACGACGAACGGTGGAGCAAGCGCGTTTTGGAGTGGGCACCCCGGCTTCGCAGAAGAAGTATGGGCAGACCACCGCCCCGATGGTTCGATGACATTAAAGAGACAGCTGGACCAGTCTGGATGAGGGAAACGGACAACCGATCCGGATGGAGAGTGATTGGAGAGGCGTATGCCCAGCGATGGGCAAACGCGCGCTGATGAAGAAGAAGAAGAAGAAGTGTACGATCCTTATAGACTCATCGAATTTGTTGTTGTATTGTTTCTATAAAAACTTTATTTATTGGATGGTTACAGTTACAGCTGTGTGAGGGGGGTCTTAGGGGGGTCCTGTGAGATTTATTTTTTTGTTACCAAAAAGGGGGTTGCAATCTACAAAAGGTTAAAAACACTGCAATATATAATCAATGATATGGAAATCCCTAAAAATAGTTATAATAACCTTACCCAAAAGTGATGCACTGCTTTCTTGTGTCTTTCTTCTGATGTTCTAATAAAATCAGTATAGTCAATGCCGCATTCCCTGAACAGAGACATATACTCTTTGGAGATGTTATCGCAGTATTCAGTTAAGGGTTTATTGTGTTTTGCAGCCGCTTGTTGTACTTTCGTTCCATGTTCGTCTGTACCCGTCGAAAAGATAATGTGACAAGTCGGGTCGATCAGTTTCTCAAATCTTTGTATTGTATCTGCGACAATCGCAGAGTACACATGGCCAATGTGCGGCGCTGAAATCAGAAAAAGTAAACGAGATAAACGTACAGCCGAGAGTGTACCAAGGATCTAAACTAGAGGGTGGCAACTTTTACAATTTACATTTTATAAAATAACTAGCTGACCCGTGCTTACTTCGTTGGGCGGTAAAACTTTCTACTTGTGATAAAATTATGAGTGTGGTTTGGTTAGTACTGAGTGCTATAATTTATTTCCTGACTGCCAAAAGAAGGCTTATATTTTTACTGCATATGTATGTATGTATTTGCATGCCAATTTGACTATAATACCGTTATTTTAGAGTGTCTTCTTGTGAGTGTCTTATTTGTGAGTGTCTTATCTCTTTAACCATTTATGCAGTAAAAGTGAAATTATATGCAGTAAAAGGGAAAAGTCTTTTGTTTTAAACACTTGAGACGATAAATTTACTTATTTTGATAATAATTCACAATTGTTGATAATATGACCAATAAACATGACCTAACGATTTAAATTATTTTTTTAATTTGAAAAATTACTTTTTGTGACTTAAATATAAAAGTTAGACATATGCTGTTGCTGACTTTTTTGTAGGCATTATCAAGCTCTACAACTTTTCTCTAGAACATAATAATATATCTCTCATCGTTAAGGCAGCGTTAGTTAGAAACTTTTTCCTTCGACCGTTTTTTCCGACTTACTTTGGAAATCCGACTACCACGAAAAAGACTTTTTATTTTTCGGATTAATATATAGCCTATGACACTCAAAAATAACGTGGCTTTCTATTGGTAAAAGAATTTTCAAAATCGGTTCAGTGGATCCAGAGATTACTTCCTACAACGTCACAAACTTTACCTCTTTCTATTATTAGTATAGATTGTCATTACCATTTATTGTTTTATTTCAAGAACCATTTTAGTACTTTTTAGCTAAAAAAAATGTATTTATTCGGTTTTTATTATTTTTGGACTATTTATTGCATACTTATTAATTGTTTTATTCCAGTGCAAGCTCATAGTTCACTCCACCAGACTTACAGCATACATACTAAAGTGTTTGGGAGAGTGGAAGCGAGGAGCGCCCAATCATCCTGAGCTAAACCTCGAGATAAACCTAAAGCCATGCTGAGGGGGGGGGGGGATGCCAAGTTTTTGCCCAGGCTTGGAAAATCCTAGATTCAGGGTTGCTGGCAATATGGTCTACCTCGTTACTATATTAAAATAACCCGGCCAGTAGGTTGGTGTCAACTACAAAGGGCGAACCCGTCACGCCAGGCTGGAATAACGATATGTGATCGTTCTTTCAACCGTGGGATGAACGTAGAAGACTTAGAGACAAGACAATCTACTATCTAGCTCCGTCAACAAGCCCGTTAGAGGCCAACGCCTTTAGGTGAAGCACCGGGAAAGGTACCCAGCGGGCAGCCTCGACCCTAACTACCAGTTTTGATGTCTGGAGTTAACCTTCAGGATACCTCCGTCCTCCGACTGGTTATGGGTCCGAAGTCGCTTACGCGGCCTCTACCTGCTGTATTACAGCAGTAATTCAGTTTGAATTTATCGCAGACCTGGGCGTCCTTTGCCTGTAGTGCCACAAGGGGTCAAGTGGCCCAAGGTCATTTCAAGAGTGGCATCACAACAGGTCAACATCCATCCCCGCTGCTTAGGAGACAGTATATTTCCATAGTCTCCAGACTCCTTCAGTAGATAGTCAGATTGCACATTCGACTTCTCAATAGGAGCTGAATCGTGAGTTGTGCCGATCCGAGAACAAAATGGATCTTGAGGCCCAAGCTGCACGAAAACCGCTCGCTACCAATAACCCGCCCAACTAGAGCTGTCAACTACATCAGGAAGTTTTAACGAAATTTATCATTCCGTCTCCTGTGAGATGAGCCCTATTAACCCAATTCTTACCGGCATTCACGTAGAATATTGGCGTTGTGACGTAAAAAGGCCGCTGTTTGGTTACGGCGCCGAAAAGTCTTGACGAAATTCGCATTTTGTACGCCTAAATCCAACAATATCAATCCACAAATGGCGCCGCAATGTCCCGCGACATATAATTATAAAAATATTGTATTACGGCCAAATGGTAACGAAAACGACACGCTTTATTTTTATTATTTGTGATATGACATATGACAGTCAAGTGTCAACTGTCAGATTTTTCGCGCTGGTGCTATTATCGGGGGGCGCCAGTTTTGCATGCGGCAGTCTTGCACAAATGTCACTTTTGACAGTTCCAAATCTGTTGAGGGCAGATTTGCAGGAGGCAACCTTGCAGGCGGCAACCTTGCAGGCGGCAACCTTGCAGGCGGCATTTTTGGAGACGGCATTCTTGCAGAAAGCAAACTTGCATACAAACCCGAAGTTAGCAACGTTTGAGAATGGCGCATTAGGACATGATTACATGTGGTTGGGATTTTTACCCGGTTTGCATAAACCCACTTTACTTGTGAATTTACGCGACCCCCTTTGTGCTGGGTAATTACCCCTTCGATTATCTTCAATGGTTTTCACCTTGGACTGTATTCAAATGGTAATCACTCACCAGCTAGGTTGGTTTTTCTCTCAGGGGTGGTTGTCTCGAACGAGTGGTGGATTCCAACCTCACAAGGAAATTTGTTCAGCGAGAGGCTTCCGTGATAGAACCTCACTTTCCTCAGGTCACGCAGGATAAGCTTCCGTCGAAAATAAACACTTTTTATTCGCGAGACTTTCTTTTATTCGGTCACTTATCTTTACTTTTACATTGAGTTCCGAGTACTTATAATTTACTACTAAGTCCCGGTGCTTGGATCGCGGCGCGTTCACGCTGATCCTTTGCCAATTTACAACTGAACTTTCGCTCTTTTCTGTCGTCGATCGCCATTACATTTTTTTTTACGATAGCGACCGCCCTTACCTCTCATTGGTCTAGATCCTTCCAGAAATTTCTAAACACACCCCTATTACTGCGCCGCACACGTTTTGTCCAATAACGAGACAGGGCGCATAACAGATGCAACCCCGTTTGAGAGAGACATCGCGATCATGCTTCCTCGCTTGCACGCTAGAGCGAGAAGCGAATACTAGTTGTCTCTGTCTTACATTTAAACATTTTATAGACATATTATTTGCTTAATTTAAAAGAAAAGAATCTACCCTAGTACAGGCATTAACCTAGTTGGGTAGTTTTTAAGACATAATTTTTGTACTACTTTCTCTTAAATAAAGCATTATTATTATTATTATTATTATTATTATTCTCGTCGCAAACGCCACCGTTCCCGAGTACATATTGTCTTAAACATAGGTTAGTTTCAGGTCATTAGTAACAAGTTAATATTAATGTTAGATCGTTAATTAGGCTAATTAAGTTGTCTCTCCTAGCGCTTTACTTTACATTAAACGAAATACTATATGCTATGCTTAATTAATTAATCATGCAAGTTTCTTTACATTTTAAACTATATTATTTCTAGGGTGAATTGTGGGATTTGGAGTATGTATGATTTTTTGTAACGTCCACGGTTTTTATTTCGTAGTCTTTTGCCAGTCGCCTCGCCAGGGAATTTATCGTTACCATGTGTTACTAAGGGGTCCTTTTCACGATTTATTTTGAATGGGAACGTTGTCGGTCCCTGGATTCTCGTGTTTCAGGGTCGACCGCTCGTTTATTTTATATTTTATAGCCCCTTTCTGTCCTTTCCTTTGAGTTATCAGCTATTTTTCAAGGAATCTCATATCCTCGGCGTCCGTGACTAATTATGTTTCCTACCCTTTGTAAGAGGGTCTCACTTTTAGGGAAGATTTATCGACCCTGGCGTCCGCTCTTTCGGATATTCTGAACCATTCCCCCCCCCCAATGGGCTCTGAGCCTCATTGGCTCCTGTCTCCATCTATTTGGTTTACCTAATTTACATCTTATTTACATAATCCAGTCTTATTTTTTACTCATTCACCTATGGGATTCTACTTATCTAACTGTCATATTCAATTTTCCTTATTGGTCTAGTGAGGTGACGGATCTTTCTTATTCAACCTATGAGAATTTCTCATTAATCTACTTAGAATATGTACCGCTTTCCGTTAACTTTCGTTTTTCATTTCTTACGAGACAAACGTCAACTTGCGTTTTCACTTTTAAATTCTAGCTAGACTATTTTTATTTTCTACTGTGACGAATAGACTTTCGCTTTTTCCACTTAGACATTAGTGACAGTTGTTTCTGCCTGATCAGCTGTTGTATGTATTTTTACAAGTTTACTGACAGGGCGCCTATACACTTTCCCGTCCACTAATAGGTCTACTATTCGCACTTGGCCTGTTTTGTCAGGGAAAACTTGAGTCACCCGACCTCTGGCCCACCTTCCTCGTTCTAGGGAAGGATCTAACAGGACTACTAAGTCTCCGATTTTTAACGGAGTTCCCTTTGTCGCCCACTTAGGTCTTTTAACCAACAATGGAAGTACTTCTTTAGACCAGCGGTACCAGAAAGCATCAGCAAGTATTTGCGATTGTTTCCAGTGATTTTTGTTAGATAACTCAGTTGTATTATTCTGACCTACCGCTGTACTATCATCTGCATGGCCTAATAGGAAATCTGCGGGTGTGAGGGGTCTCTCATCCCGAGTATCTAGAGATATATACGTGAGCGGCCTGTGGTTCATCATCGCTGAGACTTCGCATAATAATGTTCTCAGCACATCTTCATTTGGCGCTCGCTCCTTTAATATGGCATATAACGATTTTTTTGCCGTTTTTATCTGACTCTCCCAAACTCCACCGAAATGGGGTCCTGAAGGAGGGGAGAAACTCCATTTTATCTCGTCGGCACTTAGACGATCCCTTATTTCATGGTTGTCGATAGCTGACAAAACTTTTCTTAATTCAGCGTCCGCACCGCGGAACCCAGTGGCATTGTCGCTCATAATTTCCCGCGGCTTCCCCCTGGCTGCTATAAAACGTCTTATAGCTAACAAGGCCGAGCTGGTTGACAAATCTCCAGCTAGTTCGATATGGGTCGCTCTCGTGTTAAAACAAGTGAAGAGTAATCCATATCGTTTTTCCACTTTCTTTCGATTAGTGACGAAGAACGGCCCAAAAGCATCCAAACCTACAGTGTGGAAACAGCGCCTTCGAGTGGTTATTCGCGCGGGTGGGAGTTGGCCCATTTGTGCGGTCATAGGCTTCGCGCGGCGGATAGTGCAATAGACACATTCTCGTGAGATCTTTTTCACCGTTTGTCGCGCCCCAATGACCCAAAACTGTTCTCTCAGCACTGATAAAATTAATTCAGCGCCGCCGTGAGCATTAATCTCGTGTAAATGTTTCACGAGCAACACCGTGAATCTATCCTTACCGTGTAATATATATGGCCTTTTTGTGTCGAAAGGTGTGTCGTTCGCATTTTCGATCCGGCCTCCTAACCGTATTAACCCTTCCGCGTCGATATACGCGTTCAATCCGAACAGACGGCTGTCTTTCGGCAATATTTTCTGATGACGTATCAGTTCTATCTCGTGTGCGAAAATTCGATGTTGTGATTCCTTGATCAGAAATTTTTTCCCGGTTGCGATATCGTCGCTTTCGAGTGCTTTTGACGTGGTTTTTTTCCTACACAGATCTATAAATTTTTTCACATATGCCATGGTTCGACTCGCCCGCATGTACCGGGAAAATCTATCTATGTCAATTACGCTTTCATTTTTTTCTGTCGTTGTTAGTACAAGTTTTGTCTTAAATTCTAACAATGCTCTCTCTTCCGGTTTCGGATCGGTTGGCTCCTGGAGCGGCCAGTGTTCTCTACTGCCACGCAAGAATGCAGGTCCTGCGAACCATCTACCTTCCGGGCTTAAATCTATCTTGGTGGTATTCCGTGTGCCATCATCAGCGGGGTTGTCGCTCCCCGCTAACCAATGCCACTGTCTTGGAGACGTGAGCTCATCGATCACACCTAGTCTATTTGCTACAAACTGGAGGTGACATTCCTTTTGTGACAAAATCCACCACCACACATTTTTTGAGTCTGTCCACATAAAGACGTCATCGAAACTTAATGCGCTCTCTTGTTTTATTTTTGAGGCCAGTTCAGCACCTAACAGCGCCGCAGTCAGTTCTAACCTGGGGATTGTCAGTTTGCCTTTCAAAGGTGCCACTCGAGTTTTGCTAGCCATAAAGGATACCTTGTGCTCGCCGCTACAGCCTGTAATCCTAACATATGCAACGGCGCACATCGCCTTTTCGGACGAATCGCAGAATACGTGCAATTGCCTTTTCTCACCTGCTTGTTTGGTAGCGCCATTATAACGTGAGATTCGCACACCTTGCGCTAATCTCAGTTCTTGCAACCACCGGAGCCAATATTTAACTACATCGCTCGGGATCTCGTCGTCCCAGGCCACTCGGCTACTCCATACCTGCTGCATGATCAGTTTAGCTCTTATAGTGAGCGGTGAAAGCGCACCCATTGGGTCCCATAGCTGCATTATTAATTTTAGCGCTTCCCGCTTCGACGGAATCTTATTTCCCGTCGTCAGATCTTCGCTGAGGCGGTCCATGCTCACATTAAATGCTAACTGATCAGAGGCAGGTAGCCACGTCAAGCCTAATATACGTTGTGACGTCAACTCACCCTTTTCCAGAGATACTTGCGCGAGCGCGCGGTTTTCTTCTGGTATCCCGGTTAAAGCCTCGTTTTTATTTGAAGCCCAACCGGTCATAGTGAAATTCCCAGCTTTATGAATCAAATTAATTTCCCTGATGACTTGTTTTGCTTCCTCTAACGTGTCTACTCCCGCCAGCAAATCATCAACGTACGAATCGCGCTCTATTATTTTTACAGCCGCTGGGTACTGGTCCTTAAACCGAGCTGCGTTTTTATTTTTTACGTAGATCGCGGAGGCCGGGGAGCAACAACTACCGAATATTAGACAGTCCATTTTTAATATTTTTGGAGGACTTTCACGCTGGAAACCTCGCCAGAGAAACAGCTGACTGAAGCTATCTTCCTCGCTCACTTTTATCCGAAGATACATATCTCGTATGTCGGCCGTGAAAGCGATTGCATTTTCACGGAATCGTAATAAAATTCCTAATATGCTATTTAAATAGTCTGGTCCACCTAATAACATGCTATTCAGCGACCCGCCTGCGCCCGAGGACGCAGCGTCGTGAACGACACGAATTTTGTCTTTCTTCGCGGGGTGAATAACCCCCAGGTGCGGAAGAAATAACACTCGAGGGCGGTTTTTTAATTGTTTTTCCTCGACTTCCGAAGCATACCCCTCAGCTAGATATCTCTCTATCTGCTGGCAGTATTTTTCTCCATAAAGACGGTCGGAGTCCATTTTCCGTTCCACTGACCTCAGCCGAGTCATTGCCATGTCTCGGTTATCTGGTACGGAAAAGTTCACCTCTTTCCATAACAGACCTGTCTCCCATACTCCATTTTTAAAAGAAGTAGTATCTTCTAAGATTTTTTCAGCCCTAACATCGGCCTGAAGCTTTCGCTTTTTCTGTGGCCAATCGTACTCTAGCTTCAGATTTTCTTCAAGTAATTTATCTAAAGAAGGTTCATTTTCCTGATTTAAGCATAGCGCCGGGTACCTAATGTCTCGTTCGAGAGCGTTATTGCCGCCGATAGCCACCCACCCCAGGAGTGTTTTAGATACCGATAGGCCCCCGTCTACCATTTTTAATCCTCTAGAGACTATCAGTTCCCAACAATTAGCTCCCAGGAGCAGGTCAGGTTTTACGGTCGTCGCCTGAGTCGAACGCACCATCCCTCCGATCGGCCTCTGCGCACTTATCACGCTTTTGACCTCCGGTAGATTTAACGAGGCTACGCTGTAAGCTCGTACTACGTATTCCTTCTTACCTAAATCTCCCCTTACTTTGAAGGACACCGCTTCGGCACTGCTATTACTCTCTCTCATATTCCCGATTCCAGAGAGCTGTAATCCCTGCGTCGGGCCTCGAATGCCTAGTTCTATTGCCACGCTCTGATCAATGAGTGAAACAGTCGCGCCTGCGTCTAACAACGCATATAATGTTTTTCTACCCCGGGTTCCAACTACGGTTATCGGTAATACTTGCAGAATGACCTGATTTCCAGATACTGCGTTCGCCACTACCTCGGAGCTCGCGCGCGGCGCCGCCGCGATGTCCGCCTCGTTCGCAGGCGGCGGGGCGGTCAGCAGATAATGATATTTGCCCTTTGGAAACCGTTTATATGCCGAACACGATTTTCGGCCGTGGTTGTGCCCTAAACATTTAAAACACCTACGCATTTTTTTTATCTCATCCCAGCGGCTTGCTAAAGTTAGATTTTTAAATTCTTCACATTTATTTAAATAATGGGATTTCTCACACCGAGGGCACTTAGGGTCTTCTTTGCCCTGGGTATGTAAAATATATTTTTTAGAGCCCGTTTCTTTCTGTCTCTTGTCTCGCGGGTTATCATAACTTTTCCTAGGGAGCTCTGCGGTACACAGACCGGCGTCTTGTGCGCTGATCGCTAATTTCTCTAACCATAATGCGAAATAAACTAATACCGGATCGTTTAAACCAACCCTTCCCCTGTCAGCTAGCCACAGAGTTAATAAGTTCTTTGGCAATTTTGCCACAAGTGAAGCCAATAAGTCTGGATTATAAAGATGTTCTAATTTACTTACCGATTTTACGGTCGCGACCAGATTTTTTATCTGGCACGCAAATCGCATTAAACCGTCTGCATCTAGACTATCAGATAACCCTTTTTCTTTCCTCAAATCCGCTATCGTTCTCTGAATAATTAAATTCGTATTACCGAATAGCGCCTCTAACGTGGTCATGATATTTGTCACGTTGTCAGGACTTAAAAGCAAACCCGTCACTGCCTCGCGTGCTCTACCTTTTAATGCTGTCTGCAAACGCAATAAGTTTTGTGCATCATTTAAATGCATTACGTCTGTCGACTGTTTGAAAATAGCTTTGAAGGCTACGAATTCTAAAGGATTCCCGTGAAATGAAGGTAACTCTTTTGCAAAATGCGGTTTTGTGGACGCTACAGAAAAAATCCTACATACCTCTTTTATCATTTTTTCGCTCGAGCTGCTAATTCCATCGCTGCTCGTACCCAGGTCCGTATCAGCGGCGGCCTTTACCGCCGCCGCCGACACCGCCTTGGTCTCTGCCCTAGCGTTGTCCGCAGCTGCCGCGCCGCTCGCATTCGCCGCGCCGCCCGCATTCGCCGCGCCGTCCGCCACCGTCGCGCCGGACGCCGCCGCGTTGCCCGGTTCCGATCGCCCGCCGTCTTCACGCCGCCGTGCCGCTTCTCCATTTTCTTCTGCGAATGTTCCCCCCCAGGGTTCTGGGGACGTCTCAGCAGCTGGAGTTTGATACTCGGCCCATCTCGACACTCTGCTGGCTGCCGTGTTGTCCCCCGCGACGTCGCGATCATTTTCCTGACTGCTCGTTTCTGTCCCGAAGGTTTCGGAGACAATTTCCAGCATCCTCATAGCATGCCGCGAGTCTTCTTCCGCTGCATCCAGTTCTTCCTGCATCGCTGCTCGTTGAAGGTCCATGTCAGCCTCTTCTTCGATTTCTTCAGCCGCTCTGCGCGCCGTGCGCCGCGCAGCCACTTTTTTCAGTTCCGCATCCAATTTATTTTTATCAGCTTTTTTCTTGGCTTTTTGGAGGTTCACTCTTCGAAGTTCTTCAGATGCTGCTCGCAGTTCCTGAACGTGCTCGCTTCTTCTGCTGCTCTCTGACCAGGCGCGCGATGAAGGTCTTGGATTTTCGGATTGCGTGCTTTTCGAATCCATATTTTTATTTTTCTTTTCTCGTTCTTGATCCAAAGTCACTTTTCTTTCCGATTTTCTTTATTCGGCTTGACGGAGGACCACGATGGTTGGGATTTTTACCCGGTTTGCATAAACCCACTTTACTTGTGAATTTACGCGACCCCCTTTGTGCTGGGTAATTACCCCTTCGATTATCTTCAATGGTTTTCACCTTGGACTGTATTCAAATGGTAATCACTCACCAGCTAGGTTGGTTTTTCTCTCAGGGGTGGTTGTCTCGAACGAGTGGTGGATTCCAACCTCACAAGGAAATTTGTTCAGCGAGAGGCTTCCGTGATAGAACCTCACTTTCCTCAGGTCACGCAGGATAAGCTTCCGTCGAAAATAAACACTTTTTATTCGCGAGACTTTCTTTTATTCGGTCACTTATCTTTACTTTTACATTGAGTTCCGAGTACTTATAATTTACTACTAAGTCCCGGTGCTTGGATCGCGGCGCGTTCACGCTGATCCTTTGCCAATTTACAACTGAACTTTCGCTCTTTTCTGTCGTCGATCGCCATTACATTTTTTTTTACGATAGCGACCGCCCTTACCTCTCATTGGTCTAGATCCTTCCAGAAATTTCTAAACACACCCCTATTACTGCGCCGCACACGTTTTGTCCAATAACGAGACAGGGCGCATAACAGATGCAACCCCGTTTGAGAGAGACATCGCGATCATGCTTCCTCGCTTGCACGCTAGAGCGAGAAGCGAATACTAGTTGTCTCTGTCTTACATTTAAACATTTTATAGACATATTATTTGCTTAATTTAAAAGAAAAGAATCTACCCTAGTACAGGCATTAACCTAGTTGGGTAGTTTTTAAGACATAATTTTTGTACTACTTTCTCTTAAATAAAGCATTATTATTATTATTATTATTATTATTATTCTCGTCGCAAACGCCACCGTTCCCGAGTACATATTGTCTTAAACATAGGTTAGTTTCAGGTCATTAGTAACAAGTTAATATTAATGTTAGATCGTTAATTAGGCTAATTAAGTTGTCTCTCCTAGCGCTTTACTTTACATTAAACGAAATACTATATGCTATGCTTAATTAATTAATCATGCAAGTTTCTTTACATTTTAAACTATATTATTTCTAGGGTGAATTGTGGGATTTGGAGTATGTATGATTTTTTGTAACGTCCACGGTTTTTATTTCGTAGTCTTTTGCCAGTCGCCTCGCCAGGGAATTTATCGTTACCATGTGTTACTAAGGGGTCCTTTTCACGATTTATTTTGAATGGGAACGTTGTCGGTCCCTGGATTCTCGTGTTTCAGGGTCGACCGCTCGTTTATTTTATATTTTATAGCCCCTTTCTGTCCTTTCCTTTGAGTTATCAGCTATTTTTCAAGGAATCTCATATCCTCGGCGTCCGTGACTAATTATGTTTCCTACCCTTTGTAAGAGGGTCTCACTTTTAGGGAAGATTTATCGACCCTGGCGTCCGCTCTTTCGGATATTCTGAACCAACATGAATAAAATAATTTTATATTATTTTACAAACCAAAAATAAAGCAGTAAAGCGGTCATATGTTATTAATTTTAAATTTAGAAAAATAAGTAGCAAATTATCATGTCAGGGTAAATTAAAGTGGTGAATATTTTTACCTCTCCACATTTAATTACCGGCATCCTTGTAGTGGATGATTCAGTACATCCACTACAAGGATTAGCTGTACAAATGTTTTAAGTTTTTCTGTTAGGTTAGGTTAGGTTAGGTTTTTCTTTCCCTAAAATCGAAGTGACATTAATTACCGGCATCCTTGTAGTGGATGATTCAGTACATCAAACTAAACATTAAAAAAAATGTTTTAAGTTTTTCTGTTAGGTTAGGTTAGGGTTTTCTTTCCCTAAAATCGAAAGTTGATTGCTGAGATCCGCGATGGAGAGGACACTCAAAGAAGTGGACTGGTTTCTTCCCTACCCTGACATATGAAAACGCGGCTTTTGTCGATTTCTACTCTGGTAACACTAAATTTTAAATACGATGTTTTGCTTCTAACTTCATTTTCTGCAAAAATGCCGTCTGCAAAAATGCCGACCCTCGAAACGTCAGTTTGACATTTGCAAAACTGCCTTCTGCAAGATTGCCTTCTGCAAAACTGCCGCCTGCAAGAATGCCGTCTGCAAGATTGCCGTCTGCAAATCTGCCTTCTGCAAGTTTGATGGGACCCCTATTATCGTCTTGGGTCTAGCAAAGTGGTGTCTGTCTATGGACGAAATCAATTGCGTTCACATTGTAAAAATGGAGGGTATTAAAATTTGAAATGGAGTCTCGCTAGGATACAATAACGGCTTTTGTGTCATTTCGATCCTGTATCGTAGCTCCGTTTCTCGACCTAACGTGCCGTTATTTACTAACTGTGTTTTTGTGATTTGCCTGTTGTGACCGTGAGAAACCTTTGATTTACTTTGGCCCGGCCGGGCGTGCCATCTCCAAGGAAGGCGAAACTGCCTACCCTGCGTTTTACTTTTTGCTGCATTTTGGTGGTTTTTCATCACAAATCAATCAAGTCAAGTTTATTGTTTTGAAAACATACATTTTCTTAGTATTAACCATTATCGATTATAAATTAGTACTCAATAATTTGGCTAGTCGCTTAAGATTAAAATAATTCTAAAAATCGTTAGTTTCGGATTTCCGTATTAGAAAGGATTTTTAACAATCTTACTTACCACATAATTTATAACAATCGGGTACCTAAAACTACAAAGGCAAATTGACATGATACAGCAAAAAAGTATTAAATTAATATTAACTTACTTTAAAACATCTAGAAGTATGAATGAAATACGTAATCGTTGAGGTGAAGATGTGAGTGGCAGGTTGGAGGGGCAGGGTATGTGCTGACCCATGTTAACCTTAAAAATGCACCCGTAGATGCCACAATGCTTCTTGTTCCGACAGACGATGACACCGTCAATACATTGGCAGGTTTTGACTCCACGATTGAGGTCGAGACCGACTGCGACCTCCATTTGCTTTCAAGACAGCATTTCACTCACAACCCAACTTTAATCAGGTATATGTGGCTGGGCCGTATATCGATGATCCGGATAAAAACGAAAACGCCACATTTAGCCCTCTCTCGTTTGGCAAATTAATTATTGATAAGGAAATCCCAGGTATAGAAACAACTTAAAAATCGGCCTCAACCGCAATGATGTTGCCTTTGAATAGGGTAAAAGCGCCAATAATTTTATTTCTATACATTTTTTGGAGGATAGAAAACTAAAAGCGTTTATAACCCTTACCAAAGGTACCGACACTTCTATGTCGGACGACGAGCTGATCGAAAACTTTAATATTAGCGATAACCCGCCTCCTCAAGCGTTTGGAAACTCTAACGCACTATTGAGGTAACGTTTGACGGTCGGATGTAGAGTGTAGATCTGTCTACACCGTGCGTAAACTACATATCGGGAGATCATTTTGCAAATAGTTTTAGATGCGACGAATAGTCGCGGCAAAAGAAGATCAAGTAACGTAATGTCCACGAAGATCATCTCTTACTTCAGTGTTGTCTCTAGATACAGCCCAAAAAAGCACATTCTCAACGGTGGTTTTTCTCTTTTACTCCGGCTTTATAGGCCGTGCTAGAAAGACCCCCGAATCATCGTCCCCGGGCATCGTTTCAGGCCCCGCATCATTGTCACAGATCCCCACGCTCTCAAAATACCAGAGGTCAGAAAACTCTTCGCCTTCACCTCCAGTTGGCCCGAACCCAAGCCCGAGCACCTCCAGTAAATAAACGATGCATGTCTCATAAACCCCCGTAAAAACTCCTTAAATTAGATATTATTGAATTAGGTAATATTACAAAGTATATATCATTATAGATATATTTTAATATATATCGAAATAGATTTCACCGTAAGCCCGGATTAACATACATAAATTAAAATAAACGAGTGAGTTACTGCCAAAAAAAATATTTTAGGAAAAAAAAATATCATAGTGTCGCGCAGTAAAATTCAGATCGAATATTAAAGTTCTAAGTAGCCACCCGAATCTGCTAGGTCGGGATCAATCACTCATAATATGATATTATAAGCGGGATTGATTTAAAATATCTATAAACGTGTTAGAAATTATAATATTAGTTAAGAAATAAGAAATAAGAAAAATTTATTTTCAAAAACCCGATCTGGGTATAGAAATTACATATAAAAAAATGGTATTTCTACAACTAAAATTACATTTCAAATTATAAAAAAAGTGTATAAAAAACTAATGTTGAAAAAAAAACATAGAATTTAAAAATAACAAAGCATAAAAACTAGAAAAATAAAAATAAACAGAAATAATGAAAAACATAGAGAATCAGCAATTCAATAACGAAAATATATGAAAACTAGAAAAATAGAAAGCATCCAAAGAGTTCTACATAGACTACATTTAATGAGGATCAACAATCAACAATCAAGAAAAAGAAAAATGCATCGACTCTTCAAAGAACAATAAGACATTTTCATAAGCACGTAAACAAATACGTTGAGTAAAACACTATAAAAAGATATATTGTTTACTTTAGAAAATGCATCACACCAGAATGATCTCATATAAAATCGAATCGGTATTAAACGACCGGTATAAATCGGTATTATCACAAAATGACATTCAGTCGTGGTAAATGGATGCTGCTCAACGCACGAAGCTGGCTCGTCACAATATACACTGAACCGTTGAACGCAGCCAGAACTGTCACTTTGATTTGACAGTTTGGATCGCCTTTAGCGGTGTCTTTAGCGTTTATTACTTTGTGGAGAAAAATGAACGATGTTCAGTCAAACGTCCAGCACTTGTGGAAATTAGCCGGAAAACTGTATCCCGGTGATAAATCAAGTCGGACTCTAAGTAGTTATTATGTGTAAGAGCATTGGCATCGCCTCGAAAATTGCACCGTTTTGAGGTTATGTTGCTTACTCCAATATTGAAATTTCCAGCTCCAGGTGTGTGGCTGTCTCGCAGTATAAGTTAAAGTTGCCGGTGAAGCGTTTTGGACCAGAAAAAAGGTGCGGGAACTGTTTCAGTGGCTGGCGGGAGAATAACTTCAGTACGAAGGTTGGTATGATAAGCGGCGAAGTCATTCATTATATGATATTAAATGGTCAACATCGCCGGCGAAAAGGGTTGCCATTTTGGCAACCCTTTTGCGCCCGCGAAGTGCAGGTGGCGCTGATAGCATTAAAGGCAGGCGTGTAGCAATGTATTTAGTCATATATAATAACATTGATAATTAATGTTTTTTTTATAACAGACTGATTGATTATAAAAACCCAATAATTTAACCAACGAAACAATAATAATAACGTTGAATTATTAGTGCCATCTATTGCATTTTTATATAGGCTGATTACATCACAGAAATAATACGAAGAGTTAGAAAGCCATCTATTAGTCTATCTGTACTAAAGTCTGTAATTATTACATATTGAAACCTGTATGCATACCAAATAAAAAAAATCGGTGGTTGTCTGTAAAGTCGGTTTACTGGTGATAGTTGAACGTGACAACAACATAAGACAATACTGATGGAATGGTTGCATTTGAAGCAGTTTCATTTAACCCTTGGAGTAAATGGGTATTTTCATGGATGCATCTGTCTCTTTTGCAGGATTTTCGGCGACATCGACCTTAAAGTACTATAACTACGAAACTACTACACCAATCATAAAAAGAACAACTGCACAATGATTGCATTGAAATTTCGAATATAGAATATTGAAATATCATTTTGTAAAACAATTAGATAATTATGAATAAATATGAGAACAAAGAAGTGAAAAAAACGCGGAACCAGATCTGGTCGTATCATACTCAACGGACAATTGTTTCAGAACCAGATTTGGTCGTATCATACTCAACGGGTTAAGATTCTGATATTGTTTATTACAAACACCCAAAAATATATGCTTTTATACTCACCGATTCGACTACAACATGTAAATGTATAGCAGTATAATTGTATAATTGTTTAAAGTTTATTGTTTTTTTTAATTTGAAAGTTTGAAATCTCAAACTGTTAAATAACGGTTTGAGAAGCGTTTGAGCAAGCTGCGCCATCTAGCGGTAGGTAATACGTCGTAAATTAACAATATCAGCGACATTTTACCAACCGTTAGATAGCGCATCGTAATGATAGCTTTTCATATTTTTTTTTTTTTAATAAAAGTTGCTTACTTTGTTGCACTTTGTTGTACCCACAAGAAAATTATCCGTTCAGTAATAACATTCCGTTTATCAAGAATAAATTATGTCAAGAATTTAAATCAATCTAGTGATTTTCATTCGTACTATTTTAGACTGAGGTTAGTAAATAATTCTTGTCGCAACCGGTAGATGGCAGCATTTATATTGAATAATAAATATAATAAATGGAACGCCTCAGAGCGAGGTAACGCCGCATGAGTCATGTTTTTTCGTGCGTGCAGCCGGTCCATCGAATTATAAGACGTTGTCAAGTCAAAATGACATATCTATTTGAATAATATATTAAAATAATAAGAGCTATGATTTTAACATTAGTTTGTTACTTTATTATTATTTTATTTCTACATGTAAAGTGCGCCGCCATACTGAAATATCACAACGCCACCATATTGAATATTGAAGAGAATGTTATAAAATTTTTGGAACTTATTAGTGCTACCTACTAGAGTTTCATAGTAAAATCCTAGCTGCCAAATCGTAGTACTGCATTGAGCATATAATAATTGTGGGGGCCGGTGGTACCACTACCCACTTTGTCCTTTGTTTAAGATCATTATATCTTAACCCCATTGAAGATTGTGAATCTCAAACTAGTTTCCACAACCAGTGCACGTCAATCGCAGAGTCAACAATGGTCAGAATCTGCACACATCAGCCATAGCCAATTGGTGCAAAGGTTAAACCATATTATTTTATTGAACGTGATCCTCAACCAGCTTCTACTTTTTTACTTCTACTAATTTCTTGTGTTGTGACTAGAACACATACTTTCAGTGCGGAATCAATGCCTGTGCATCGGTAATGTAGCGTAATCGTCGGGTTTTTTTGTTTATTAAAAAAAAATATATTTTACTATTGCCATCTATTAATTACGCATGCGACTATTGTTAAATGCATTGGTATGCTAACTGAAAGTCATCATTGCAACCGTTGGATAGCAATTGTGATTTGTTTCCTGTATTGATTTCAACTAAATTACTGTTTCTTAACTATTAGGTATATTCCAGACCCTGTTTTATTTACAATAGAATAGAATAGAAAAACTTAATTGTGCTATAAAAACATAACTTAATCAATATTACGCTGGTTTTATAAAAAAGACAATTTATGCACAAATGGCTGACTTATCGCTATAGCGATATCTTACAGTCAACCATTTGTTAAATAATTCTTAATTTTCACCGTACAATACACAAAGAAGTAGTAAAGTTAAATTTAAAATAAACGTATACAGATATTGTCAGTAACTTATGCTAAGGTTGCCCAGGGAAGGATAAAGGAGAGGACAAGGTGAGGTATTTGGTTAGTGGCTGTGTAAAAATAAATGTTTCTTTAACAACTTTTTGAAAGTATGCAGCGAAGGTGCATGCCTGATAGAGTGAGGGAGCTGATTCCATAAACGAGCAAAATGGACTGTAAAAGAGTGCGTGTAAACAGAAGAATGACGTATCGGAATGGCGAGTGTGTTATCCCGGCTTGATCGAAGTGAAAGACCGTGGCCTCCCAAAGGGTAGAAATTCTCCTTGAGATAGGAGGGTGAAGTGGGGTTATTGAGTATGTTGTAGAGTAGCGACAACGTATGCAAATTTCTTCGATCGCGAATAGGAAGCCAATGAAGTTGTTCACGAAAGCAGCTAACGTGGTCGAACTTTCGCAAATTAAAAACATACCTGAGTAAGATATTTTGCAGACGCTCCAGCTTATTCAAAATAACCTCACTGGCATCTATGTAACAAACATCACTGTAGTCAAGTATAGGCGTTAAGAGTGTGGAAACAATCATTTCTTTATGTGACATGGGAAGAAAACTTTGAAGCCGCCGGAGACTATGAAAATCATGGAAAATGCGACGACTTACTTGGTTTACTTGATCTTGCCAAGAAAGATGTTGATCTATTAGAATTCCAAGGTTTTAAACATTTTTGGTATATTCGACAATTTGTAATGTCTATTTCGTTTAAAAAAAGGTTTAATAGTGGTGTTAAATGTCTTAAGTATTCTAAATAATCTGTTGAGGAATAACAGCGCAGCGCCGTCTATGATCTTGCCTCGTGATTGTTGTGTTCAACACGATACCGTTCAAGGTCGCCAACTTCAACGACCGAGGCCGTTTTAGGAATGTCAAATAACAGCTAACGGGTTATCAAACTGTTTTAAATCAATTGAAATGAAATGTTATTTTAAAATATTTTTTTTATATTATTTGTTTTAACCCTTGGAGTAAATGGGTATTTTCATGGATGCATCTGTCTCTTTTGCAGGATTTTCGGCGACATCGACCTTAAAGTACTATAACTACGAAACTACTAAACCGATCATAAAAAGAACAACTGCACAATGATTGCATTGAAATTTCAAATATAGAATATTGAAATATCATTTTGTAAAACAATTAGATAATTATGAATAAATATGAGAACGTCAAAGAAGTGAAAAAAACGCGGAACCAGATCTGGTCGTATCATACTCAACGGATAATTGTTTCAGAACCAGATTTGGTCGTATCATACTCAAGGGGTTAACAATTTATTATCAAAAGTTGCTTACTTGCTCCTACTGATTCACCCACTACAAGGATGTCACTAATTGAAAACTCACGGTGTATACATATAGGTTAAGTTTCAACAATCTGCAAAGATTTTAGAGAAATAAATTGAATTTGAGTACTAGAAAATACTTACAAATGAATAGTTAGCCTGACTTGGGTGAGCGGTAGAGCCGTCATCTCGCATATATTTTCTCTATCATTTCAAGAATGACTCTCCAAAAGGTTCGCTCATTGACTAATAAGTACTAGACCTCGTGACCAGCCTGAGAATGCGTCAGCCGAATAGAAAGAGACAGTAGCGTATATTACTCCCTCCATCCTTGTCTAGTCGCGCCTGCACGGGCACTCTAACATATATCACTATGGCAACGCTTATATATCACCATGGCAACGCTTCGACGCCATAAGTCAGCTATGCTTTGGATAAACGCACATGCGCAACTAGAAAAGGATAGAGGAGGGCCCCACATGCAACTCTCTTTCTATTCAGTGAACGCATTCACTCACAGCCCGCCTTCGCACTCCCGGGTTCGCTATAACTCTGTGGGTTCGCTCCTTTACAAAAGGTCTGTTCAGTGTTGCCGTACTAGAAATGTAAAAAATGCCATATTCTAGTCTGGCCATTAACCCTTCAGGCCTCGGCCCCTCAGCCGATTGATAAGTTGCTGCCCCAAAAAATTTTAGTAAAAATTAGTAAAAAAATTGAATTACGACACTGTCTCACCAAAACATTAATTACTGCCAAACCACTGTACCCATAATTAAAATGAAACATATTAACATAATGAAACATAATAAAATCAAACAAATTAAATTAAAATAAAATTAAAACGGGGCCGTCACGCTGAATCGTGTTGTGGCCGATATCGGCCATTCGGGGCCTGAGGGGTTAAGAGTAGAAATCAATTTGACGTGGGGGGAAGATGTTTTGATGTGGCAACAATGACTAATGTTTTTTCTTTTTCTTTCAAGCTCACAATCATTCAAAAGTCGATGTTACTTGATAAAATCAGTAAAGGAGCAGAAACACTATTTATTTATTTATTTTATTTATTTATTAAAGAAAAGCACATTTTTATAGCAGTACATTGTAAGTTTAACATTATAGGCTTAAATGTAAATAATAGCAAAATAGAAAGCACCGCAGACCAATTTTTTTTAAATCAACGCAGCCTAACTAGGCCTAGGCCCGTACTAAGGCAAGCGTACCAAGTAGAGTGGTTTGTGCATACTTTAGAATACTTAATTTAAAAAATATGGTAGGTATCAAATAATACTAAAAATTAACTAATAATAATAAACATTGTAATTTGAGTGTAGTGTGATATAACTGTAGTGTAGTGTAGTGTGATGTAAATGTAGCTGTAGTGTGCTAGAAAAATAACATTCAGTAAATGGTGAAATAATTAAACTGAATAATAATAATATAATGTCGTAATAAATACAATAAAATATAAAAATATTATTAATGAATCGAAATAAAGGAAAAAATGATATCTCAATAAATATTTAAAGAATCATATTTAAATAATCCGAGGATGGAGGAGGACTAGTCTGAGTACAATGCATCTTTTGGGGGACGGTACTGAGACATGTCCCTAGATTATTTAGTCTTACTATTCTCACATTACTGTGTTGCAATATGTTGCAATTTTTTTTCAAAACATAGAGTTTACTCTTTCTGGCCAGACTGTACCAATTCTCAAAAAATAAATGATGACGAGATAATAATTACAATTTTGTAATTTGGGATCCATGTAATATTTTCATAATAATTATATAAAACAACCCGCATATGACTACCCACTGTAATTTTTATTATTCTATAATAAAATTCTTAACAAAATTAAATTAAAATTCATAGTCAATATTTGAGGATATTTACTGTTTTTTTTACAGATTCGCAAGAAGAAGAAACTAAACAAATCGCAAAAGAGAAAGTATCGAAAGGTCATTGAAAATAAGACTGGAAAAAATACGCAGAATGCCATTATGAAAGCAAAGAATAAACTCTATGGCACTGTTTTGGTGAGTATTTCAGCACATCTTCTAGTACTATGTCCGCTACCGAACGTTGACTATCATCATTGATTATATAGGGTATTAGATTTCTTAATGCCATAAACAACAAGGGTTGTCGACTACAACGGGCGAGCCCGTCAGCACAGGAAGTTTTAACGATTATTCGTTCTATCTCCTAGTTCTAGCGTAGAAGACTTAAGGACAAAAACAGTCCACTATCTAGCTACGTCACAAGCCCGTAAGAGGCCAACGCCTTAACCGCGAGATAGCCAGGAATGTTACCTGGTGGGCCGACACTCACGCCCTTACTTCCAATTGTGACCAGATTACTCCGGTCTCTCGATTGGTTACGAGTTCGAGGTCGCTTGCGTGGTCCTCTCCCTTACGAAACTCCCAGGATCGGATGGCCGATGGTCGTTTCAAGAGCAGTCGCCGTAAGGTCCGCGACCACCCCCGCTCTATAGGAAACAGTACTGCTTCCAGACTCCCCCGACTGTTAGTTAGAGTGCACAGTCGATTGGCTTACGCCGCACGGTGTGCAGACCGTCCAGGAGTGCCAGAAGCTTGATTCCTAGGGGAAACTGACCATAAGGCCAGAGTCCTACCCAGGCTCGCACTTCATGCGTGGAGGCCGCCGGATGGGTGTTGACCCGTGAGTGTGACCAACCCTGAACAGAATGGGTCTTCGTGGCCAACTCAGCAAGGGCCCATTAACTCTTAATGCCATAATACGTTTTGGCAACCCTTCTGCGCCGGGGACAGGGATGTGGCGCTAATAGCATTGTCCTGCGAAACTAATAGTAATTTATTTGGCCATCTATAATAGCATTGCTAATGAATGTTTTTTTTTTATAAAGGACTGATTCAATATAAAAAGAACCATTAGTCAAGCAATGATAACAATAATAACATAAAAATAATTAGTTTCATCTATCACATTTTTATATATGCTGACTACATAAAAGAAATAATAGGCAGAAATTATAATGCCATCTATTAGTAATAAAAAATTAAAAGTAAAAAAAATAAAATACAAACGGAGCTGCCATGGAATTCACCGACCGGAGTCGGGCCCATCATAATACTATTTTTTACACTTCTGGGGGGTGAGCAGTGGATTCCGGACTAACGACCGGCTGCGGTAGGTTTAGGACAACTGTATTGCCACATGTGAGCGGACAGAACACATCAAAGCTGTTAAAAACGTTCAGCTAGAAAAATCGGCGATCTGCGAACATATATTGGATAGCGGAAGTAACCACTGGATGCAGTTTCAACATCCCATTGTGCTATCCAAAGAACAATTCTACTTTCCTCGCATGATCCGGGAAGCCATCATAATACTATTTTTTACACTTCTGGGGGGTGAGCAGTGGATTCCGGACTAACGACCGGCTGCGGTAGGTTTAGGACAACTGTCTTGCCACGCGACTGACAGAACACATCAAAGCTGTTAAAAACGTTCAGCTAGAAAAATCGGCGATCTGCGAACATATATTGGATAGCGGAAGTAACCACTGGATGCAGTTTCAAAATCCCATTGTGCTATCCAAAGAACAATTCTACTTTCCTCGTATGATCCGGGAAGCCATTGAAATAAGAAGAACCCCGAACTTCAATAGAGAAGACGGTTACAAACTCTCTTCTACGTGGAACCCTCTTCTTAAAATGTCACCTTACCACCCATTCACTTCCCCTTCAAAGTCATAGAATTTGAGATGCGCAAATCGCGGTTTTAGATATTTTTTCTAGGAAAGAGTTGATTATTTTTCTGGAAAGGCCAAGATCTTTAAAGAGGTGAAATAGAGATTTAGCTGGTAGGCCACGAGCGCCATTAAGAAGTAATTATTAAAGAAGTAATTATTACGTATTCAAATCTGTCTATCAAATTAAAAATTAACATCTTTATGTAAATAATGTTGAAATAATAAGAGCTTTTTAGCCAAATGAACTGCGCTTTGTCGTAGATTACGTTGAATTCTCGCCTTCACCTTTCGAAACATTTCTCGCGATGTTGCTGATTTTGGATGTCCACCTCCATGGCACTTTTTGATGCTACCAGTATCATTGTAACGTGTAATGGTCCGATACACAAACATTTAGTTCACACTTAAATGCCGTAGCTCATTAACAATGGCTGGTTGCAATTTCCCAGCCAAATACGAAGCAATAACACTTGCGTTTAAATTCCATTTCAATAACTTTTTTAACAGCGACGTAAAACAATATGCTTATAAAATCGAAGACTATCACGGACATTATAAATAGGACAGAAAACCGGCCGGAGCTGTCAACCCGCAAAACAACGGATTGACAGCTCCTCAGTCTACCCTGGACAACGGCGGCTGCAACGTCACCGAAACGTCGGGTGCTACAAATTTCACGCGGTAAATTCGTTTTCTATCCTATTTATAACGATATGCTTTCCTACTCTTGTAAACAACATAACAGACTGACGGTTGTCAACAAATGAGGTCGCTGAAATTAGCCGTTTGGTTGCTACAGCATCGTGAAGTTGGTAACACTTCGAGCGCTGACCCCTTCATAAAATTAGGTCCATCAAATTTTAAACAAGTGTATCTATTTAACTAGAAATTCGTCCTGGACTTTGGAATGTTCTGCTAAAAATGAAACTAGGACCAGATTGTAACAAGGAAGCTGAGTAGGAATAACAATGAGAATACTTGTGTTTAAATTGTCAAAGAAACTATATACGTCGTAGCTACTCTACAACATACTCAATAACCCCACTTCACCCTCCTATCTCGAGGACAATTTCCACTGTTTGGGAGTTCATGGTCTTCCACTTCGTTCAAGCCGGGATAACACACTCGCCATTCCGATACATCATTCTTCTGTTTACACGCACTCTTTAACGATCCATTCTGCTCGTTTATTGAAATCAGCTCCCTCACTCTATCAGGCATGCACCTTCGTTGCATACTTTCAAAAAGTTGTTAAAGAAACATTTATTTTTACACAGCCACTAACCAAATACCTCACCTTGTCCTCTCCTTTATCCTTCCCTGGGCAACCTTAGCATAAGCTATTGACATATATTTGTATAAGTTTATTTCAAGTTTAACTTTACTACTTCTTTGTGTATTGTTGGTTTACTTTAAGATATCGCTATAGCGATAAGTCCGCCATTTGTCCATAAATTGTCTTTTTTATAAAACCAGTGTAATATCATTAGGTTATGTTTTTATAGCACAATAAAGTTATTCTATTCTATTCTATTCTACTCATGTCTTCTATATATTATGACAAAATAAAACTAATAAGAGGTTTGCGCCTGATGCAAATTGTAATAAAACGGCAATAAAATGGTCAGTATTTTATTCTGTAATGTTGGGTATTATTGGACAATAACTCAAATTTAGGAATAATTCAGAACCGGCGACCAACGATACAAGTTTTATAAAATAACTTAATAATACCTAAAATGAAAACATCATTTGGACAAAGACATTATTTATTCATTGCGCCGAATTTGACACTTGGGAATTCAAAAATAAATTAAAGAAATGGTTATCGAATCATGACAGACTAACCATACATCAAATGTTAGAAATAATAGTTTAACCCGACAAATGACAGGCGTCCTTTTGGGGATGCAAGTTTTAATACACTGGAATGACAGGCGTCCCACTTGGTCCAGTGATGACGACACGATGGAGGCCGTTTGCGAAAAGGCAATTATTATCTTAATTGATTTACGAGATAAGGTTATAATGTTTTATATGTCAAATTTCAATGCGATCATTTTACAGTTCTTCTTTTTATGATCCGTATAGTGGTTTACAAGTTATGGTCGTTTTTATCAAGGGACAGCTGAATTTTTACTCCGCGAGGAGAGGGGTTAATAAAACTTAGGTGCACAAATTATTAACATATCTTCAAACATGTATGTTGAGTATATTTTAACCTTGAACTAACTACCAAAAAATATTTGACTTGGTTGTTATATATTATTTTGGCGATGAATTGTCCTTTTTTGACTAGGTATTTTATATTAAATCTTATATTACTTAACATATATTAAATATTAATGACCGTTTCTTTCTTTTCTCACATATAACTTTATTTATATTATTTAATCGAATTTTATATTATATTTATTGCCGATTACATAATGGAATTGCATTTTATTATTATTATCTTTTAATATTTTTTATTATTATTATTTTATTTATTTTTTTATTTTGAATACCACATTTTAGGGCAATTTAGTGTTATTAGCGTTTTACTAAAACTTGTACATTTGTAAGCAATCAAGCAATCAAGCAAACTTGATTGTTTTATAGTAATTAATTCTTAAATAAATAAATAAAATTATTTTAAAATACATTGGAACGTCTCATAACGAGCCTAATTTATTCCAGACTTAAGTGAAGCAATTTTTCCCATACTCGTTGAGACGTGCAATTACTCGTTATAATGAATTACTTGTTATGAGAGGTGCTCGTTATGAGAGGTTCCACTGTATTGTGCATCAAGGTTCACTGCTGAGTAAGTCTGCAAATGTAAAAGTAGCGTTTCCTTACCGGATATAGAATAACTCTAAAACTTGGTGGCACACCAGTTGTAATGATCTGAAAATCATCACATGATCGCTTAGCAGCTCTAAGCTAAACGCAAAATAGATTAATCGAAATTTTAAAATTAAATTGTACTTAAAAAATGATCATAGTGACATCTAGCGATTTAATTAGGAACTAAACTTGACAGATGAAGAATGTCAGTTGCTAAACTATAGAGCGCAGTGTCAACGTTACATAAATAAAGGGTTTTGAATAGTTTTGAGAGTTAAGGACATCATTAGGGGTTTTAAATATAGACAATCAGGAATATTTGGCAAGAAATTAGCATATTTTGAGATTTTTACGAAAAATCGACGTAAATATCAATAATTGACAAATAGACAATAGAAGCATGTTTATGGTCTTAAAAAGTCGACCGATTGGTTTTTCAAAGAAATATAAAAGGGGTTCATTAAATAGTAGGAATTATGGGAGAATTTAATGGCAATATTGATAAAGTCATTTGAAGAACATTTAATTTATTATTAAGAGAAATTGGAAAACATAATCGATATCGATAGAAGAAAGCCGAATTAATGAAATTAAAAGAATTTTCACCGAATAATTGCCAGTCAAAATAAAATTTAATTGTTAAAATGAGGAAATTTAGAAACACTTAATTAAAATAGAGGAATTACTAGATAAAAATACTATAAATAAATAAAATTGAAATAAAATAGTTATATTATTTCGCCTTCAAATGTGAAAGCGGAAACGACGCGCGGAAGAGGCGGCAAGATCAAGTCAAAGTATGATAAATTCCCGCCGAATATGAAACATCAATTTCTCATAATACGTAAAATAAATACTTAAAATCATATGTAGAATTAGAAGCACGAATTATCGTTAAGAAATTCGCTTGTTACCAATGTGGCAGAGCGTTATTTAACGAAAAAATAGATAAATCAGATCGTTTTGTGATTGATTAGTCAATAGTTGTGGGTTAAATTATCAAAAAAAGGTCACATCGATAGGGGTGTTATATAAGGGATGGAGGAGTTGCTTCCGGCATCCATTAAGAAATTTTAGTTGCACGCACAAAAGCTGCGAAAGTTTGGGAAAGAAAAGTATATCTTGGGGCTCAGATGTGAGAATAAACAGTTTAAAATAAGGGCACTGAGATGCTGTGAAGCATCTTAGTGCCCAGTTCATTTAAATTCGTATAAAGTGTGCAGATCGTATATCACAGAAACGCTTTATCGCACTCGTCATTGAGGCGCTTTTTACAAAGACACTAAAAACGAACAAATAATTGAAAATCCAGTGCTAAAAATGTGAATCGAGAGAGCTACGCGAGTTGGCATGTAAAAATCCAACATTTCAAATAAAATAGAAGTACGAGATTTCGTCGGGTTGCAATACGAAAATTATATCAAAGATGGCGGACGAGGCAAAGTCAGATTAATATATCACAACATTGCGAGCGTTCTTCAGAGGTGCATGACATAGCGGTGAAATACAATTAACATTGACGAGAACGCAGTAACGGCTTGGAATTGCAGTACGATAGCGAAGAGGTTGGGGTTTCTAAAAAGGCATTCGTCGTGGTATGGCAGATTTCTAGGAATGCAACAACACATAGAAGATTGACATTTAGTTATAAGTGCATAATTGTGAAATGCAGCTGTAAATACGGGGAAGTATAGCCGAGAGTCATTGTCGGCAAAGATGTACTAAAAATATGTAAGTTTATTTTGCCGAAGCTGGCGTTATTTAATTATTTGGGCCGAAGCTAGCACCCAATATTGTCATTGTTGTATATTTTTTTTTGGGGTTATAAATATTAGAGTTTTGTGGGGTTTGTTGGAAATTATTGGAAATGATAAGTAGTAGTAACGTAAATGCGTGATTTCTACATATTTGCACGTTAACTAAAAATGAGGCATTTAACATCGATTGATATGAATAGTCGTTGATAGTTCTACGAGGTAAACCTCTAGTCCGACTATTATTTAATTTGGAAGAGAGTTAGCCTTTGCTAACTCCATTGATTTAGACATCAGCCATTATATAAATGTGCTTTTAATTTGGAAACTAGTTAAGGAAACATTCGAATTATACTGAATGTTAGAATAAAATTAAAGATAAGGAAAATTGTAGATTATATTAAGGTTTTTTTGTTTTGACTGATCGATGGGGTTTCACGGATAACGGGAAGGGAATAGTATTAATAGAAATAATAGAACGAAAACCATATGGACATTCAGTGGACTGAATGGTAACCAGGTCGTAGTTTATATCGGGCATTAGCGACTGCGGTCATTTAAATTCATTATATCACTGGAACGCCATCGACTAGTTGACAGTATGTTAGTTATAAGTAATTTTATTGTTGTATGTAACATTACGATTCATGTTTCAATATAATTGGACATTGAACATATTTAAGTAAATAAGGCACTAGAACCCAATTATCGAATTTTGGTGCATCGTATTAAACACATGCCATTCGTATTAATATTATTATTTACTAACAATCGATCGAAAATATTATGGTATCCAATTATAATGGCACCCAACTGGTGGGGCCTAAAGTAAAAAAAAGTCCTTTGTGACAAATGGCACCCAACTGGTGGGGCCTAAAGTAAAAATTTTCTTTACAAATGTCGTCCCAACGTGTGGGGCCTTGATAGATTCTAAATAAAATAAATAGTAAATTATTTTCGATCGATCGTAATTTGGGCATTTAATAAATAAGAAATATAGAAACATGAATCGTGTGATAACTGTATATTTAGCATTGCGAATTGTTGATATATTGTATATGTGTGTTGTTTTCTAGAAATCTGCCTATTTACATAATTTAATGTTATTGTACATTATGTACACATGTTGACTGCATTCGTCGTAATTAAATCAACGATTAAAATAGTACCTCGGGAATAAGAATAGTTTAAAAATAAAATAAACAAATTTGATTGGAAATAGATTTATTAAGAATTAGGCTGGAATTAAAATAAATTAAAATAATTGTAATCAGGACGCCGCGGATAATAACCTTTGGCACGATAGCAATCGTCAACCTTTTGCTTTGAATAAAATATAATAAATTAAATTCGTTTAATTAAAAATAAAATAAATTGAATTAGTTTTGAATCAAAATAAAATAAATTAATTAAATTCGTTTAATCAATAATAAAATAAAATAAAATAAATTCGTTTAAATAAAAAATAAAATAAATTAAATTTATTTTGAATCAAAATAGAAATAAATAAAATAAATTAATTAAATTTATTTTAAATTAAAATAAAATAAATTAAATACGACAAATAAATTAAGAATAGACGTAGATATCATAATGTCTCAAACAGCTTCGTCATCGAAAAAACGAAGGCTGGAGAGAGATATATCTCGAATAAAATACGAATAGAGAATTCGATGGCTGGGAAGGGGTCGTCGGTTCGCATTTTAATAATACCCTAAATAGTAATGATATGGATCAGAGACCTTATATCTATGTAAGGTTAAATAATTTTAAATTAAAAGCATTAGTAGATACAGGTTCTTCTGTTAATATAATAGGGAGAAAATATATAACATTATTTCAGGATTGTGCGTTGATAACAAATGCAATAATATACAATTGATGTCGGCGGATGGTAAGATACAGAATATTATAGGAGAATTGGGTATAGATATCAAATATGAGGACGTTTGCCGACGTTTAAAATACATACTTAGTAAATACATACTTAAAATACTTACTTATATATAAAATCGGAAGGTAAAGCCATAGGGCGATGCCACATAAAAAATATGGTAAAAATTAGTAAGGGGTGATTAAAGAACCTTACGATTCTATCGGTTGAGTGAGTAGATATAGAAGCTCAATAAATTATTGGGAGTATTAAAAAAAAAACTCACGGTTTTTTGATGGTATGTTTTGTGGTTGTAATAGCATTATAATATTATTATATTGGCTGTCATGGCGGTTATTATTATTTTATTGAGAGAATAACCGGCAGATTATTTTGAATATCAGAGTTATTGATTGTAGCGGGGTGTGTGTTCTTGTGTATGTATTGTATTATTATACTAAGATAATAAATTATTTTAACACGATATATCAAACATTAGATTTCATCATTTTTCAAGTTATAAATTACATTACAGATAATATCATTTTCCTGTTCCTTACTAGTAATAGATATTATCCTATCCATCATCTTATCACCATCCTATCCTACCATCCTATCCATCATCCTATCACCATTCCTATCCTACCATTCTATCATACACTACCTATCCTATCACATTCCTTATTTCTATTCCATTACCAAGTCTTAATAGCAACAAATCATTAATGCCATACACCAAAAGCAGTATACAATAAATCAGAAATATTTTAATTACAATACATATTAGCTTACACGTTTAGTTGAGCAGTATAGTTTATTTTTTATCACATTAGAATCACACATTATTTTGCGTATATATATATAGCATACAGTTACATTTTACTAAACATATTATCCATTTGATACGTATATGTATGGAAGAATGCACCTCGTGAAGTCGTTGGGTTGTAAAATATTGTTAATAAGCTGACAGTTTTTTTTTCATTTGGGTATCTAGTGGAGTGATATTGTTTTGCAAAATTGGGGAAGAGTTATGTCGAAGAGAGCGTTGTGTTGTTTGAATCTCTTCGTTTTAAGCAACAAGTATTCCTTTCCTATCCTATCCTATCTTATCCTAAATCCTATCCTAATCACCTACAACTTGTTGTCCAATCATTCCTACCTAAAGCGAAGAAATACAAGCGAACACGTTTAGGAATCTCATTAGTGTAATAAGTTTTTGTTGTTGAACTAAATGGCAAAGCAGTATCGGGGTACGATTTATTATATTGGAGAGAAGATTCCAAAGTATTATTAGTGAAGTCGATGGATTATTGTTATTGATAAAGTTGGTTGATCGTTATATTATTGAGGCTGTATAGGGCCAGATTAAAATCATTATTATAATTATTATAAAATATATTTTTGGAATTGAGTTATAGTGCTATATAGAAAGCGACTATAAGATGAATGAAGAGTCATATTAATATTGTTATTTAGTATAGAATGTTTGGTGGTATTGTCGACGTCTCGCTATTTAGAGCGGGATGAAGAATTTAGAATCGAAAAATAGCGCTAATTTTTAGAGCGACTATAATATTATGGGAATTTTTATCTGAAGTGGGCGGTCTTCGGAGTTGGAGCCACTGCTCGGGTCCATGGTTTTGTTTTGTATTTGGTAACTTGCGAGGGAGTATATATGGAGGTCTCGGCAAGGTTGAGGTCGCACCTCAACGCGTGATCCTGATCAGATCTACGCTTTTGGACGAGTTGACACCCAGAGTCGGATATGGTCTAGATTCGACAGGGAGGAGCTCAGATACCCAATGGGATTATTATTACGGTGGCATTATAGTTACATGCACCAAGGGGGTTATTATGGGGTTGCGAAATTAGAATAGGCCGGATATTGATTTAGTTTATGTTATGAAGGAGATAAATAGTAGCGATCCAGGAGGGTGAGAGAAGAAGGACGAAAATACATTTGTTAATTAGTAAACCAACATAAGTTGTGATGAAGGAGGGGATTGATTTGGTATGAAAGATAGGATGAAAGGAACCATGTGAAAGGAAGAAGTAAGGGAGGGGTGTAAGGATAAATTCAGTTTCCAAATTTTGAAATAACGAATGAGAGTTAGAAACCATTTACAGTGTACGTTAAAATCACAAATAATAGACTAGTGAAGAACCTATTAACAATCGTCAGGTTATCTAACTTGAGATTGTGTCTAAGTAAATAGCAGAAGGACAAGCCCAGCGTGAAATAGCATACTATATTAAATAAAAAACTTACTATGCGACTGGTTGGGACAATGTCACGATTTTTTTAAAAATCTAGAACATTAAGGGACGACCAGAGCCTGTTCAAGTGCATTGTTCTGACTTAGGCATATTCAAACTATTTTTTGAAGAGTTAGACAGTTAAAATGTTCACCATCGAGGACTCGGGTTAAATCCTAATGGAGCGGAGTGGGTGAACGGAGAATAAATAGACGGAATCAATTTAAATTTTGCAACGGAGAGAAATATTATAATTATTATATTGATGTATTGAGATTATATATAGATTGGTCGATAGAAAAGAATAAGTAGGTGGAGACATGGTCGAGGACTCGGGTTTATTCCTAATTGAGCGGACGCATGTTGAAGCGAAAGAGAGGAGGAGAAGTTGGAATATATTAAATAAATATTAAAAATTTGCAACAGGAGTGTTTGGAATCTTCATCATTATTATTATTATAGGTATGATATTATTGAGGTGAGATATAGAGAAGAAAGTTAGAAATTATATTAAAAAAATTATTATCATTAAAAGATCTGGGTTAGGAGATTGGTAGTATATAGAAACAAGATAGGAAATTGTAGACTTGAAGAGGGAAGACAAGCCACAAAACATATCGTAAGGGTACGTGAATTAAAAGTAAAATATTATCATAACATTATAGTACAAAATATATAGTAAAGGTATGTGAATTAAACATAAACTATTATCATTGACATTATAGTACAAACATATCGTAGGAGTTACATAGTTATTTCTATAAAATTATTAACATTAATATTATATTACAAACATCATGAATAAGCGGTTGGAGATTGAACAGATAACAAGAAAGAGATGTGATATGATTGCTTGAGGGCAAGCAGAGATTTTGGGAGGGGGTATTGTAATGATCTGAAAATCATCACATGATCGCTTAGCAGCTCTAAGCTAAACGCAAAATAGATTAATCGAAATTTTAAAATTAAATTGTACTTAAAAAATGATCATAGTGACATCTAGCGATTTAATTAGGAACTAAACTTGACAGATGAAGAATGTCAGTTGCTAAACTATAGAGCGCAGTGTCAACGTTACATAAATAAAGGGTTTTGAATAGTTTTGAGAGTTAAGGACATCATTAGGGGTTTTAAATATAGACAATCAGGAATATTTGGCAAGAAATTAGCATATTTTGAGATTTTTACGAAAAATCGACGTAAATATCAATAATTGACAAATAGACAATAGAAGCATGTTTATGGTCTTAAAAAGTCGACCGATTGGTTTTTCAAAGAAATATAAAAGGGGTTCATTAAATAGTAGGAATTATGGGAGAATTTAATGGCAATATTGATAAAGTCATTTGAAGAACATTTAATTTATTATTAAGAGAAATTGGAAAACATAATCGATATCGATAGAAGAAAGCCGAATTAATGAAATTAAAAGAATTTTCACCGAATAATTGCCAGTCAAAATAAAATTTAATTGTTAAAATGAGGAAATTTAGAAACACTTAATTAAAATAGAGGAATTACTAGATAAAAATACTATAAATAAATAAAATTGAAATAAAATAGTTATATTATTTCGCCTTCAAATGTGAAAGCGGAAACGACGCGCGGAAGAGGCGGCAAGATCAAGTCAAAGTATGATAAATTCCCGCCGAATATGAAACATCAATTTCTCATAATACGTAAAATAAATACTTAAAATCATATGTAGAATTAGAAGCACGAATTATCGTTAAGAAATTCGCTTGTTACCAATGTGGCAGAGCGTTATTTAACGAAAAAATAGATAAATCAGATCGTTTTGTGATTGATTAGTCAATAGTTGTGGGTTAAATTATCAAAAAAAGGTCACATCGATAGGGGTGTTATATAAGGGATGGAGGAGTTGCTTCCGGCATCCATTAAGAAATTTTAGTTGCACGCACAAAAGCTGCGAAAGTTTGGGAAAGAAAAGTATATCTTGGGGCTCAGATGTGAGAATAAACAGTTTAAAATAAGGGCACTGAGATGCTGTGAAGCATCTTAGTGCCCAGTTCATTTAAATTCGTATAAAGTGTGCAGATCGTATATCACAGAAACGCTTTATCGCACTCGTCATTGAGGCGCTTTTTACAAAGACACTAAAAACGAACAAATAATTGAAAATCCAGTGCTAAAAATGTGAATCGAGAGAGCTACGCGAGTTGGCATGTAAAAATCCAACATTTCAAATAAAATAGAAGTACGAGATTTCGTCGGGTTGCAATACGAAAATTATATCAAAGATGGCGGACGAGGCAAAGTCAGATTAATATATCACAACATTGCGAGCGTTCTTCAGAGGTGCATGACATAGCGGTGAAATACAATTAACATTGACGAGAACGCAGTAACGGCTTGGAATTGCAGTACGATAGCGAAGAGGTTGGGGTTTCTAAAAAGGCATTCGTCGTGGTATGGCAGATTTCTAGGAATGCAACAACACATCGAAGATTGACATTTAGTTATAAGTGCATAATTGTGAAATGCAGCTGTAAATACGGGGAAGTATAGCCGAGAGTCATTGTCGGCAAAGATGTACTAAAAATATGTAAGTTTATTTTGCCGAAGCTGGCGTTATTTAATTATTTGGGCCGAAGCTAGCACCCAATATTGTCATTGTTGTATATTTTTTTTTGGGGTTATAAATATTAGAGTTTTGTGGGGTTTGTTGGAAATTATTGGAAATGATAAGTAGTAGTAACGTAAATGCGTGATTTCTACATATTTGCACGTTAACTAAAAATGAGGCATTTAACATCGATTGATATGAATAGTCGTTGATAGTTCTACGAGGTAAACCTCTAGTCCGACTATTATTTAATTTGGAAGAGAGTTAGCCTTTGCTAACTCCATTGATTTAGACATCAGCCATTATATAAATGTGCTTTTAATTTGGAAACTAGTTAAGGAAACATTCGAATTATACTGAATGTTAGAATAAAATTAAAGATAAGGAAAATTGTAGATTATATTAAGGTTTTTTTGTTTTGACTGATCGATGGGGTTTCACGGATAACGGGAAGGGAATAGTATTAATAGAAATAATAGAACGAAAACCATATGGACATTCAGTGGACTGAATGGTAACCAGGTCGTAGTTTATATCGGGCATTAGCGACTGCGGTCATTTAAATTCATTATATCACTGGAACGCCATCGACTAGTTGACAGTATGTTAGTTATAAGTAATTTTATTGTTGTATGTAACATTACGATTCATGTTTCAATATAATTGGACATTGAACATGTTTAAGTAAATAAGGGATTAGAATCTAATTGTCGAATTTCACGGCGGAGATTTAAACTCATGCATTATCATTATTAATATTATTTTATTAACAATCGACTGAACGCAGCCAGTGTTGTCATCGACAAATGATCGATCGAAATAACTCAAGAAGAAATTGTAAATATTTGTGGTGAATTAGGCGCTCATTATAATAAATATAATTCACAATAGTAGTACTTAAACTAAAATAGAAGAATTTATAAATTTAATTGTTAATATATGCATTTGGTTTAATATATGGATTATTAATTGGAGAAGATTTGTTTCATTGAGGAAGTAATACAAAGAGGGAAATTATTAGGCAAGGTATTGGAAGCCTATCCCTCTTGAAGGTAATATTATCACTGTCGCTGTATGGTGGTAACATATTGAAATAGATATAGTAAAAGTCGTTCTGACATATGCCGTCCCAATGTGGTGGGCCAATAGACATTGAAAGCATCGTAACGTAACATAACGAGAAATAGATTATAAAATCATAACTCGCAGATAAAGAAAAGAAAAAGTAGTAGTAAAAATTTTCTTTACACAGTGGGATACTTGCGGCACACCATTGTACCGCAGCACACCATTGTACCGCAGCACACCGGTTGAAACCACTGAACTAGACGGTAGTTTTTCCTGTTGTTTCGGCTAAGTTACATTTGCCATTTTCACAGGGACAACAAGAGTGCGACTGTCATGGACGCTGCGTACCGGCACTCTGCTTCCATTGCGTGTTTGGGTGGTTAGTTTGACATTCTTCTGATTTCGATTGCTTCCCTGATCATTCGCAGGAAAAACCATCGTCTGGTTCTACGCAATAAGGATCCGTTTCCTTTCATTTAAAATATACTACATTACTGACGCTCTTGACTTATTTGCTATTTCAGTCGCAATATTGATTTTAAATTAGGTAAAAGTGGTCGGATTGCTGTTCTAAACTTATCTTTTTTATATAACTTCACAATAATTAAATGGACTAAATTTGGGATCTTAAGGCATAGTTAAATGGCGAATGACTGGACAACAGTTGGGGACTTTTGCATTTCCTTCAATGCACTGAAAGGTAATGTCGTATGACTGGACGTCAGAGATGCTGAAATGCCTTTCAGCATACACTTCCAGACCCCTGTAACCTCTCGTTGGAGCTATTCAGAGGATACTTCATGTCACCTTTGTAGCAATACCCCTTGCACAGCTAGACATCTTCTAACTGGCTGCAAGGTGGCCTTCTATCAAGAACGGTAAACTTACTGCTTACCGGTAGCAAGTCCTTGCTGATATTTATAAAAAACCATTCAGTATTGATGTTATTATAAATAAATTTAATGCCGCCGGCGCAGAAGAATTTCTAATATGTACTATTACATTGAGTAATTTATTACGCCAGTGGTTCCAAAACTTTTTAAGGTACGGATCCCTTAGTAAGTCACTTAAGTTTGGTGGAACCCTTTGTCGAGTGGTTTGAGGGGGCAGGAAGAACGTCCATTTATAGCGTCACAGCCAATTAACAAAAAATTACCACTTAATGAAGAAAGTTTACCTAATCCAGTGCTTTTATATCGAAATTAGGTTACTTTGAGGTAATATTATGAAACCCAAGAGAAATCAATTCAAATCTAGTAAAGAATCAAGCGGACAATAATAGTCAAGACAAGAATCAAGCGGACAATATCAGCTGTTATTGCAATTTAATTTTGTTTAACAAGTTGTCGAGAAAAAAATCGCAGAATCCTTAAAGAGTCCTCGCGGAACCCTTAAAGAGTCCTCGCAGAACCCCTAGGTTCCGTAGAACACAGTTTGGCAACGCTGTAATACACTAAATAACCAGTGGCATCGCATCGGTTATATGCTCGATACACTAGGGACATCTGCACTGAAAGTATGTCTGACGAATGTCTGAGCAACACTGAACCATTCATATATTAGCTAGTTAGTTAGTTTGTCTGAGCTTTTTCCCGCACTTGGCCTCTTGATTGGGCCGTTGTGCGTGGTTCATGTTTCTATTTATGTTACTCCAGCCAACCCAGGCTGTCCCAGAAGGTTAGCAGCCTGTTTGGGGGTTGCTACCGGCCTCCGGGACAGATGCTGGAGATTGTAGTATTCTTGCCTGTTGCTCTGCCACGCTCCTGCATTCCATGAGCGCATGCTGTGGCCGTTTCTTCTTCCTCCATGCATCCTCTGCATAGAGGGCTGTCTGTCACACCTATGGTAAACAGGTGTTTGTTTAGGGGACAGTGGCCTGTCATAGTACCTATGACTACGGATTTTGTCCCTTTTTAATCTGGTTAGGTTGCGGGCAAGTTTTTTGGACTCTTCCGGAACCGCGTTCTTTGTTTGCCTGCATCCTGCGTTTTTTTTTCCATTCTGTAAGGTGGGTTTCTTCGGTGTTCCTGCGTAGCCATGTTTTTATTTGGGCCTGGGGAATGGGCATCAAGGGTTCCGGTCCATATGCTATTTCCTTTGATCCCCTTTTGGCCAGTTCGTCTGCCGCGTCATTGCCCAGTGAGTCGCTGTGCCCTTTAATCCATTGCAGGGTCACTTTATTTGACCTTGCAATGGATTGAAGCGCATTGTGGCATTCCAGTACAAGGACTGAGGTTATGGTATATTTTGCTAGCGCTTATAGCACGGAGGCACTGTCGGAGACAAATTTCAAACTTAGGTCTCCGACATCTTTGGCTGCAACTGCCTGTGCTGCTCTGGTGATGCCAATGCATTCTGCTTGGAAGATCGTATTTAAGTTGCCTAGGGTAGTTGATATTTTGATGTTTAGATCATTTGAGAAGACGCCGGCACCGGTACCTTGAGTGGTTTTGGAGCCATCTGTGTATATCCTTACTTCATTTGTACCAGAGTGATCTGCTGGTTCTGCAATGAGTAGGATATTGTATCTTCGATCAAAGACATGATGGCATATTATCCTGTCCATGGGTGCGTCCAGAAGAGGTATTTATTCTAGAACCCGTTTCAGAATTTTTGAGTGTGGTGTTTCTGTGTTTTGTTTCCACAGTCCATTTGCTCTTAGTCTTAGAGCGGCTGCCTTAGCCTCCTCTTGGATGACAAGATCCAGAGGTCTCATGTTAAGGAGGTACTCTAGTGCGGCCGATGGTGTGGTTCTCATACATCCAGTGGCTGCTATACACGCTAAGCGTTGCAGGCTCTGGAGTCTCGCTTTCACTGTGGTCAGTTGTGTTCTGGGCCACCATACAACTGATCCATAAGTCAGAGAGGGCCTGATGATATATTAGCTAGATATGCCCTCAGATGCAAATAAGTTGGCTCCACATACATAATCATGTGACAGAGAGAAAGCAATAAATTGAATAAATAGTATGCGAGAGAAACGGTCGGCTGTCTGCCAGCGGACTGCGACCAAACTACTAATATCCGGGTACCAGTAATGGTTTTGAAGTGGTCATTTTCGAGCGCGAAAGGCCCATCTAGGGGATCATATGTTGATGAACTGAACAGATTAATTAAATTAATATATTTCAGGAAATCACTTGCGACTCCTGCCGAAAGACAACAAAAATTAACACCGCCAAGCCGATGTCGGAAGAAAGCGCCGTCTCTCTCAACGCTTCAACATTCTCGAACCGTTCGAGGCAATCGATCACTCCCGCTTCAAATAGAGTCATCCATAAGACTTCCTCCGACTGGGTCGAAAAGAAAATTAAGCAGCGCATCGCAAACAATGCCTTCACGGATTCCGTTTGTCGTGGACCGGACGAGAAATTCACACCGAATCGGAAGAAAAAGAAGGATAAATTTGCAGGCTTGTCGGCCAGTGCTTGTCTGGCCGCTGCTAAAGAGAAGATTAAAAAGCCGGAGAATTTGTTACTTCAATTTTTAAAATCGAGTTCTAATAAATGATGATGAATATCATTTTCACTTTTATTATGATTGGTCACAGTAGGGAAAAGTGTAGTGGCTTGTAGCCATACACTCTTTTTAGATCCCGTATCAAAAAAAAAAAAAACAAAATGTTCTTTATTCATATAGAGACAATTAAATATTATTTTTAATTTATGTTCTTATGATGCGACCAAGCCTTACTCCCAAGCCGTTTTGTCATTTACATAATCAGATATTGTATAGTATGCTTTTTTATACAATTTTGCTTTGATGGTAGCTTTAAACTTACTTACAGATAGTTCTCTAATGGTATGAGGAAGTTTGTTATAGAAGCGTATACATTGTCCCAAAAAAGAATTGCTTATTTTCTGGAGACGAGTAGCACGTACAAGGTTATGCTTATGTCTAGTATTTAAATTATGAGTGTCGCTTTTTATTTTAAACTTGTCAATATTCTTGTGGACATACAACAGATTTTCGTATATATATTGTGATGCAACAGTAAGAATATTTATCTCTTTGAATTTTTCTCTAAGTGAAACTCGAGGACCAAGTTTATATATAGCTTTTACAGCACGTTTCTGTAGTATAAAGATGTTATTGATGTCCGCCCAGTTCCCCAGAGAAGAATCCCATAGGACATAATGCTATGAAAGTAACTAAAGTATACTATTCTTGCTGTATCTACATCAGTCAGCCGCCTTATTGTTTTAACTGCGTATGCCGCAGAGCTAAGTTTTCCTGACATTTTCTCAATTTGTGGGCCCCATTGTAATTTGGAGTCAATTGTTATCCCTAAAAACACAGTTGAAGCAACAGGCTCCAGTCTAGTTCCATTTATTTCTACATTGGTTTGTACCTGCTTAACATTAGGTGTAGAAAATTTAATCACTTTGGTTTTTTTTTCATTTAATAGTAGGTTATTTACATTAAACCAATTAACAACTTTTGAGAGTGCATTGTTAACTTCGTCATAATTGTACAATTTTCGACTAATCTTAAACGTCAAAGAAGTATCATCAGCAAACAATACAATTTCGTGATTATTCCTTATGTGAAAGGGTAAATCATTGATGTATATTAAGAAGAGAAATGGGCCAAGAATGGAGTCTTGTGGGACACCCATGGTGACCATTGATCCTGGTGATCTTTTACCGTTTACATCAACCTTCTGAATTCTATTTCCCAAGTAAGAAGTAAGAAGATCAAGAGCCTTGTTCCTTATAGAGCAATATATCATAAATAATGCATGGATATAGATAGAGCATTAAAGGGGTTAGCAGATACAAACAGGTAATAGTGATGGAGTATGCCCTCAGTTAAAAAACTGGTATTCAGTGGAATGCGGCCCATTGGACCTTGGACATTGCAACCCATTGGTGTGTTAAAATTTCTTTAAGGTGGCATTTCGATAAACAATCAAGTGAAAATAAATTAGTAGTTTAAAACGAACACTAAAAACACGCTTTATACAGGCACCGATCCGGCAATATCGAAGCACGTAATAAGTGGCCGTAGTGATTCAAATGATCTACAAGCCCGCGTAGACTTCCACAAAAAGTTCCTTACTGGAATCAGCCAGAATGGCACTGGTCTGGGGTATGGCAGTACAACCACGAGCGACGTGGACTTGAAGAAGTCTCTTTTGCGGGGAGATTACGACAGCAAGAGTATGGCTCATGCTATTGGCCTTCAATGCCAGAATGATTGGACAACAATTGGGGACTTTTGCATTCCGCCTCCAATGCACTGGAAGGTAATGCTCTATGACTGGACGCCAGAGATGCTGAAATTTTATTTGAATGCCTTTCAGCATACACTTTCAGACCCCAGTAACCTCGCTCGTTGGAGCTTTGCCGAGGATAGTTCTTGTCCCCTCTGTAGCAATACCCCTTGCACAGCTAGACACATTCTAGCTGGCTGCAAGGTGGCCTTAGATCAAGGACGGTACACTTACCGCCGTGACAAAGTTCTCGCTGTTATTCGCAAGGTAATTAGTCTCTCAGTGGCTCGTGCCAACAAGGGTTTGACAGTATCCTCCAAACCCCCAATACAGTTTGTGCGTGATGGCTCTAAAGGCAAAAAACATTTAACTACAAAACCTTTCTCAATAATCGAGAAAGCTACAGATTGGATTCTGGAGGTTGATTCGGTCTCTAAGCAGTATAAATTCCCTGAAAGTCTCGGATGCACAGCCCTCCGTCCAGATATAACTCTTTACTCTCTATCTAGGAAGGTGGCTCTTATCGTAGAATTAACTTCCATGGGAATCAAATATCCCAAAAGACCACGAGTACAAATTAAATAAATACCATGATCTGGCAAAAGCCGTAACCCGGAACGGCTTCACTGTTCACCTTCACGCGGTGGAAGTTGGCGCTCGTGGCCTGCCAGCTAAATCTCTATTTCACCTCTTTAAAGATCTTGGCCTTTCCAGAAAAATAATCAACTCTTAGAAAAATTATCTAAAACTGCGATTTGCGCATCTCAAATTCTATGGCTTCGAAGGGGGAGTGAATGGGTGGTAAGGTGAACGCTCACATGTGGCAAGACAGCTGTCCTAAACCTACCACAGCCGGTTCGTAAGTCCGGAATCCACTGCTCACCCCCCAGAAGTGTAAAAAAAAAATATAGTATTATTATGGGCCCGACTCCGGTCGGTGAATTCCATGGCAGCTCCGTTTGTATTTATTTATATATCCTTCAGAAAAGAGCATTACGGATTATTGCCAGAGCTAAACATATAGAAACATGTAGACCTATTTTTAAAAGATTGAAAATCATGACTCACATCACTTTACTTATATAGGCTATTATTAGATTTTTACACAGAAAAGGAAAGTTACGTAAAATTTTAAGATATACATAACAAAAACACCAGATACAAGAATAATTTCATTCTACCATGCGTGGTTTTAAACGCTGCTAGGCAAAGTACCCAATTCTCAGGGCCTTATTATTTTAACCACCTACCAGTTGGCATAAAAGACAATAGCAATATCAGAACGTTCCAAAAACTTTTAAAGGATTTTTTTACAACCAATACGTTTTACTCTATTGAGGAATTTATAAATTTTACAAAATGACTTTTTTTACAGCCCCTTTATTTTAATGTAATGCGTATACTGATTATTTCATTTGTTGATTGTTTTAACTTGAATTAATAATTTTATTGATTGTTTGTTATATGGTATCTTATATTTAAATGTAATTACAATGTATTTAGATTCTTCTTGGACAAAACATTATAAAAATTAGTTTGATTGATTATGTGATTATTGATGATTATTGCTTGTGTTTGATCATTTCTGATATTGATTATTTTAATTGTTGATAGTTTTAGTTTTACTGATTGCCCCTTATATAGCTTCTTCTTTATGAAGTTTCTTCTGAAACAAAATGTTGTATGCTCTCTGGGCAGTTTGTTAATTAAACATTGTATGTTGTTTAATAATTCCCACAATAAAGAACTCAACTCAAATCATAGTTACATACAGGTCGACCTAATAAAAGCGTGTTAAAAATCACATGAACTTGATGGCAATCCTTTGCTCCATCGAGTGCTGCATCGTGGCTTGCAGGCGAGATGAGAACGAGTTTCACGAAAATGCCTGTTCTTACTCTCCGGGTGGTCGTAGACGACTGAGCGTGCGTAAGCCGACTTCCTCCTCCACCGATCTCAACAGGTCCGACCGCGCTGGGACATCTATTCGCTTCACAGTTAAATCAGTGAAAATTCAAGGTCGGATCCTTTTTAAACAGATCTCGTCAATCGATTTGCTCACCTGGTTATCTACAGTATTGTTCAAATTAATGTGCACATCAAAATTTTACTTTTTTTTTTACAGTTGGCAAAACTTTTGTGAAAGGAGTGGCCATTTTGTTTTACTGTTCTGTCAGTCAGTGAGTAATCACACATAATAAGCTACAGAATTGCATTGGTTGTTTTTAAGAATGATTGTGTTTTGAGTGAATTAAGGCTTTATTTGCTTTTTATTTGTCAAGATGGATATTTCTTTAAAAAAAGCGCACTAAAATTGTGACTTTGAATGAACACACATCAATGACTCGAAGAGATATTGCCAAGGAGTGTGGTATAAGTTTAGGAGCTGTCAACAAGATTTTGCAGCAGTAAAGGGACACTGCGACGATTGAAGTGAACAGAAAAGGGAAATGTGGAAGGAAAAATAATACAATAGCAATAGACGAAGCTTTCTTAATTAGGGAAAGTAAATTAAACCCTAGGAAAACCAGCCAATACCTTCAGCAAGACTTAGCACACGTGGAGTTTTTGTTCACGACTCCTGGCATGATGAAAAAGCGATATGATTAGGCAGAAAAATATGTGAGCTGGACTGTTGTAAATCGGTGAAAAGTGATGTTCTCAGATGAGAGCCATTTTTAGGTAAGAGGACAGCGATCTCGTTCTGTTAGAAAAAGTGACAATGAAAAGATGACAGCTCATATTGATCAAACAGTTAATCATCCGTTAAAGAAGACGTTATGGGGCTGCTTTTCTTATAAAGGTACCGGATGCCTTGTGCCGATCGAAGGGATGATGAACTCGCACAGACTTGCTAGAACAGAGATTGGAAGCTCAAGGTCAAGAAGTTTTTCAACAAGATTTAACTCCATGCTTTGTGTCCAAGATCATGATGAAATATTTCAAGGACAAAAAGATATGCCTTTGAGTGGCCAGTAAACTCACGGGACCTTAACCCCATTGAAAATCTGGGACAGCTAGACTTCGTAATACAGATTGCACAACAAAAACAAAACTGATTGAGGCTGTAATCCATACATAGTTTCAAGACCAGCAAATATCAGAAAACTGTAAAAAAACTTGTCGATTCTATGCCAAAACGTGTTGAAGGAGTTATAAAAGCCAAGGAAACACTTTCTATTAACCTTTATAAGCCAGTCATTCCACGCAAAATTTTCGAAGACCTTGAAAATTCGTTTGTAGGTGTGTGCAAATATACTAACATATACCGGTAGCTTATTTAATGGCAGGCTTCAATGACAGGCTTTTACCGCAGTGGAGGGTGAAATAGAGCCGATAATTGCATAAATACGGATAGGTATAATACGGATAATACGAAAAACGCCAATCACCGTGCGTGGCCACCCAGGGGTTAAAACAACTTAAATTGTATTAATTTCTCTGTTTTCTTGTTCTATAACTAATAAATGTTGTTTTTTTCAAATTATCACTTGTGTTCACATTAATTCACAATACTGTATTTTTCAGTGCCGGATTAGCCAAGTAGGCCCTGGCCTATGGACCCACACCGTATAGGGGGCCCCCGGGCCCCCGAACAATATTAATTACAATCATATTTTTTAAAAATAGTTTCTAATAGAAAAAATCATTGAATTGAAATTCTAAGGAGAAAATGTTTAATAAACTCTTTCATCGTATAATTGTACTAAATAGCGTAATTATTATAAATTATCGACAGTTGGTTGACAGTCGACGAACAGATTATTGATGACAAGGACTCCGTTCAATTGCAAGGCTCTGAACTAGTTGTAAAAAAAGAGTGCTACAAGGTGGAGTGCTAGGGCCAATGCCACCAAGGCATTGTTCTGCGGCTACAGCAGCTTTCAGAAGGCCAAATTTACAAGGCCTAATGTCTGTTAAATGAGATCTCAAATCAAGTTATGTAGTTTTATAAAGTCTAATGTTTGTTTAATAATATTACAGTATATTGTTTATCAATGTTTTGTTTAATAAAATTGGTTTATCAAGATTTTGTTGTTCAAAACGTATTAGTTGTAGAATACCTGTATAATTTGCAAAGTGCAAAGGGGGCCTGAGATTTCGATGGCCTAAAGGCCTCTACATGGGTTAATCCAGCACTGGTACCTTCTTACAAGTTCAGCTGCCGCCATTATGATCCTAATTGTTTCCACTTGGAAGACTGGCTTGCAATCTCGGTGGTTTAGTCATTCTTAGGGGCTCTCTAGACGATCAAGCATGCTTGTCTAGCATCGCATCGCGGGCTGGGAAGGGATAGTAAACCGCAGGAAATATGCAAATATTTAAAAAAAATGTGTAATTTTGTAGTTTATACCAGGGAATCACATCATTCATCAATCAATTACGTCTAATTAACCTGACTCCCTGGTATACAACTACAAAATTAGGCATTTTTGGTTTAAAAAAAAATATATTTGCATATATCCTGCAGTTTACGATCCCCTCCCAGCCCGCGACGCGATGCTTGACAAGCATCTAGAGAGCCCCTAAGGCCCTTGCTGGTCCGCACTTGCTACTTAACAAAATGTAAATAAGCATGTATGCCATTCAACTTTACAACTTCAAATTAAACAATTTTTTCTTTCTGGTTATTTATTTTTTGTACTAAAATGGCCGTTTATAAATAATCACAGATCTGAACGGAACAATTAACAATACAAACATATGAAAATAATCAGAGGACCTAAATTAGAGAGAAATAGTTATAGGTTATGTTACCGTTTTCGACAGCTTAATAATAACGAAAATTAACAGTAAAAAAATTGTGGCTTGGTTTGGTTCAGCCATCGATGACGTAATTCGGATGAACTACTAATAGAGGATCATCCTCGATTTCTGTTGGTGTCTTAGTTGATGCTTTGAGGCCGCCTGACGAAAGGGGAATGATGACTTGGTCCTGTGAAAATAAACAAATATTATTATTTATTCTGGACAGGCAGCTTTGCTGATATGTCCAGATCAGATCTTTAAAAGCCAGTCATAATCAATATTAACAAAGTTTTAGATACAAATCAAGTCTGTTTTTAAATTGATTGACAGAACTTGCACTAATCACTTCAAATGGTAGTTTATTCCACATGTCCACCACTCTATTTTGCAGAACGTTCTTAACCCTTCGAGTAGCGGCATAATTTCATGGCAGACCGCAGCAATTTATTGGAATTTCTTGCAATATCGCCCCGCTCGACAAAAAGTACTGTAACTATAGAACTACTATAGCAATCATAAAAAAAAACTGTGCAATGATCGCATTGAAATTTCGTATATAGAATATTGAAATCTGATTTTGTAGAATAATTAGATAATTATGAACAAATATGAGAAAGTCGAAAAAATGAAAAAAACTCGGCATTTCTAACTTATACTTGTCTTACGGAAAAATGCGGAACCCTATTTAGAAATTGTAAATACTATCATGATCTTTATTAGATTTTCTATCAGATTTTCTTCCGTTCTGCTTATTTACATACAAAAATATTTAGATATTAGCTCATAAAAAGCAATAAAAATTTGATGATTTCTCGAAAAAAAAAAAAATGATGTTTGACAATGGAATTTTACTAGATATATCTGCGAAATCACGCGCAAAATTATTCTAGCGGCCGTCTATGTATCTATGGTAATAATGATATATTTGTTATGTATTTTAGGATGCGTTCGAATTAGAAAATAATATTACTGTGCGTTCCAGAAACAAGCCGCCAATATTGGTCGTGCAACCAAATTTGGTCCTTACGTAGCCGAAGGGTTAAGGTTAGATTAAAATTTTGCACGGTTGGTTTTCTCGTGTGACTTCGAAGATTTGTGTTGATGTTGAATTTGAAAATATTCTTTAGCCCGGGTATAATCGTATCTTGCAGAACGTTCTTATGAGGATTAGATTTAAATTTTGGACAACTGAGTTTTTTTGGTGTGACCTCGAAGATTTATTAATGTTGAATTTGTATACAGATAGATAGATAGATACAAACGGAGCTGCCATGAAATTCACTGACAATTCACCCGAGGGTTGATTATGGCAAGAGCTAATGAGAGGCTTATTACCTCGCGAATAACAGCAAGAACTTTGTCGTGGCAGTAAGTGTACCGTGCTTGATCTAAGGCCACCTTGCAGCCAGCTGGAATTAGTCTAGCTGTGCAAACAAAGGGGGCATGAACTATCATCTGAATAGCTCCATTGAGCGAGGTTACTAGGGTCTGGAAATGTATGCTGGAAGGCATTTAAATAAAATTTCAGCATCTCTGGCATCCGGTCATACAACATTAACTTCCAGTGCATTGGAGGAGGAATGCGAAAGTCCCTAAGTGTTGTCGTCATTCTGGCAGTTAAGGCCAATATCATGAGCTATACTGTTGCCGTCGTAGTCTCCTCGCAAGGGGGGTTTCTTCAAGTCCACATTGCTCATGGTTGTGCCTGTGATCCACATTGCTCATGGCAGGCCTGTAGATCATTTGACTCACTACGGCCACTTACTACAAGCTTCGATATTACCGGATCCTTAGAGTTGGATAGAATCGAAGTTTTGGTTATTCTGGAGTCGGCATAGAGCAGAGGGCAGTTTTAGAGCTAGCCCAAAATTGTTTTTGGACCTGAAGAGTCGAGGGATCAGCCAGTTTGGCAAAGGCCAGCCAGGATTTTTGTTTTTAGTCAAGTCCCATAGTAATAATTTGTGAGAATTTTATGTCACTCAGGTCCTCTCTTTGTCTTCTTTGTTTGAGAGAAGTCAGTCTAAGTAATTGTAAGCGATCTTTATAATTCCTGTTCTTCGGGCCCACTGGCACTTTGATTGCCCTTTTATTGCGATATTTAATAAAGGCACAGTATACCAGACAGTAGTTTGTTTTAGAACAAAATTGAAATCAAAGCGTCACGAGTCATAAGGGCTCGGATAGCCGCCAGATGTTTCGCTACTCAGCCTACACAGATATCCGAACGCTTGAAAAGGTCGGCAGCCTTTACCTGCCTGTAATGCGTACCGTTCGCGTTCGTCGTGACGAACTCCTCTGCCCACAATCCTCGCAACCTCTTCCCGCATTGCCTTGTAACTCGAGAGTAAAGCTACTGGGTTACTACTACAGTTATACTGTGATATAGGTAAACCCCATTTATACATATTACTCTTAATGATTACGTATCAATTATATACAATTTATGAAGTAAATCGATTTTAAGTGTATTCTTGAGTATTTTGAAATTGAGTTTAGTCCATGTAGAGTGGTCTATGGGCATGATTGCATTTCTTTGTGAACTAAAACTAAAATTAGTCCAAGCGAACGAGACAGAGCAATACGTTAGAGCGGAATATGAAACGAACGAGCTTCGATAAATACTACCTACCGAACTTATACTCGTCCAAATAAATTCGAGCATATTTCGTGCGGTGTAAGATTTGCCTTTGGCGGGCAGTTTTAATGCGAAAAAGTGACAACTGGTCATCTCACACTCCGCTCTAGCGTATTGCCCTGTCTCGTTCACACGGACCAATTTCCGATTTTAGTTCACGAAGAAACGCAATCGAGCCCTATGTTTTAGGTGGCCTATTGACCATCCAAATATCCCCCTTTCTGGGTAGGTTGTCAGTGTGGTAGTTCACAGGGTCCCTAAAGTATCGGCTGGTTGCATACAGATCTAGGGTCCGGAGAATCGTTGGATTATCCACTTGCACACTGAGCAGACTATGCACATAGAGAATCATCTAGTTTCTTCCCTCTACTTGATAGTTAAAAAGGTGTCGCGAAAGGTAGCAAATGGTTTCGTGCAACTTGGGCCATAAGATCCAATGTGTACTGGGGTCGCCCAACTTACGATTCAGCTCCTATTCAGTAGCCTCCTCGTGTGGAAGACTACCCCGGGAAGGACTCTCGCGTTTCAGGCCTCACGGCTGGTTACCCCCTGGTGGATTGCCCTCCGACACTACTGGACGGTTTGCGCACCACGCGGCGATAGCCAATCGGCTGTGCACTCCGACTAACTACTGAAGGAGCCCGGAGACTATCAAAATGTACTATCTCCCAAGCAGCGGGCGTGGATGTTGATCTGTTGTCAACCATTCTTGAAATGAGCAATTGGCTACCTGATCCTGAATTCAGAACCGAGCAAAAATTGCCAAAGGTCCGCAGTAGATTCAAACTGAATCACCGCTGAATCTATGGTAGGTAGACAAGCGACTTGGGCCACGTAACCAGTCGGGAGATAGGAGGTATTCTAATTTTTAATTCATGATGGATATATCCCGCCAAAACTGGTAGTCAGGGGGCGAGGCTGTTCGCTGTGTCACCTACCCGGTGCCTCGCCGTAAGGCGTTAGCCTCTGACAGGTATGTTGGCTTTGCTGGAAGGTAGATTTGTATCGTCCCTAAGTCATCTACGCTCACCCCCACGGTAGACAGAACGATCATTATCGTTAAAACTTCATGGGGTGACGGTTCGCCTTTGTATTCGACACCTCCAAGTGTAGAAAAGGTTTCCTAATGGTTCCGTCCAGCTAGAGCCTGTCTGTGTTTCCTTAGGTCGGATCAACTCACGGTTTAGCTCTCATCTGGTAGCCTCCTCGAAGCGGAGCTAACCTGTAAGGTCCGCCGTGAACTCTGCCTGCGGCTGCAACCTACAGTGGTCGACAGTTGATATTGGAGGTTCTGGTTCATTTTAGTCGCTTTTCACTGAACCTTCTCTGGAAGATCGATATCCTTCCTGAATGGGTTCCAGATCTGATAGGCGTGTTTCAAAATAGGTCTCGCAAATGACTTACAGATTTTCAGCATCAGTTCCTCTGAAAATGATGAAAAGATCTCCGTTTGAGGAACGATAGAGAGTTTGCTTTCTTTACTGTTGCAATCACATTTTCTTCCCATTTTAAGTCTTTAGTGACTATTACGCCAAGATCTTTCTGTGATTTCAGAGCAATAAGATGGGTCTTTTCCAGAAAAGTATGGCTGCTTAGCGTTATTTTTTCCAAGATGAAGATCTATATCCAATAGTTGAACCCTGCAGAATAGCCGATCAAGTGGGGAAGACTAAGGGAAGCAGAAAATAGTCAGTTAGTTTACTCACATGATACATGAGCCGGTCGATTACTTTCTCAACCAGCATCTTCTTTTCCAGTAGGTCCTCTTCTGTGTCTATTTGCTCTGCAATTTGCTCGAGGTACCAATTTATGAGGTCGCTTTTTTTCACACCTCCTGTGCTGTCTTCGGATTCTGAAATTAAATACGACTGTCAATAGGGGGTAGCGCTCGGTTGCTGCTAGCATTGATTATCAACTGATGGGTGGCGAATCGATTCGAAATGGGTCACGAAATCCTTTCGAAAATCTGTACACATTTAAATTCATTGACAAAATTTTGTCGTTACTTTCTTAAAAAAATGAAAAATGCAATGTAAACCATGGATTTTTACTTTCCCTGCAGAGGAAAGTATTGTGAATGCACTTCTGTGTGCCTGTGTGTGAGTATTTACCCCGATAGCACCCAAATGCTTAATCCGATTGAGCTGAAATTTGCATGCAGGCAAATTTTTCGCTATGTTGGCAGCACTAACTTCAGACAATACACGAAAAGTGAGAGAGAATGATTGAACCACTCTATATGCTAGAGCGAGAAGCTCTTAAAAATATTTATTTGACATTTGCTTTCAACATAACCTCGAATTGCGCGCTTCGTCTGTTTGTCGTGAGCGTCTTTTATGAATTTGCGAGTTTGCCGTTTAAAAATGGAAAGTTTAACCCTTGGAGTAAATGGGTATTTTCATGGATGCATCTGTCTCTTTTGCAGGATTTTCGGCGACATCGACTTAAAGTACTATAACTACGAAACTACTACACCAATCATAAAAAGAACAACTGCACAATGATTGCATTGAAATTTCGAATATAGAATATTGAAATATCATTTTGTAAAACAATTAGATAATTATGAATAAATATGAGAACGTCAAAGTGAAAAAAAAGCGGAACCAGATCTGGTCGTATCATACTCAACGGATAATTGTTTCAGAACCAGATTTGGTCGTATCATACTCAACGGGTTAATAATAAAACGAGATAGGTCTGTTAATTTCACGAGGGCAGAGTCTGTTAATTTCACGACGAGTAATTGCATCATGGGTGGTACACATTGATTCCTATAACAAACAAAAAATATTTTTTTGATGTACGTACATATTAGAATATAAAGGTATAAATACGAGGGATGTTTCCAAAGTTCTGGGAATTGTGCTATAATTAAATTATGCAGAACTTATAGGCAATGTTATTGGTGCCAGACAAGTCTTGACATGTTTTTGCAACTTTCTAGTGCAACATTGTTCAGTCTGATTTAGGTGTTATAGACGCGTTTTCATAACACTGTTTTTGTAACCATGGAAGGCGCAGCAAAATCTCAGAGCATTAATTTTCTTTTTGTGGAAAGAAGGTGTGAAAACATCAGAAATTATTCAGCGTCTGCAAGGAGTATTTGGTGAGTCTGCAGAATCCCAAAATACTGTTTATCGGTGGATCGATCGTTTTAAAACCAGTAGAACATCACTAAAAGACGATCCACGCAGTGGGCGCCCAAACACGTCGGTAAATGAAAGAAACGTTACTGCCGTCGAAGACCTACTGAATGAGGACAGGCGAATGACTATTCGTCAAATTAGTGTGTGCCTAGGGATAGGTACACGACAAGTTCATGACATCTTGCATGATTGTTTGGGCGTTAGCAAGGTTTCGGCTAGCTGGGGGCCAAGGCTGTTGGGACCAGACCAGAAACTCAATAGGTCTGATACTTGTGATGAATTTTGGCAACGAATAATAACCACTGACGAAACGTGGATTACTTATTTCAATCCTGAGACCTAAAATCAATCCAAAGAATGGCGTAAACCTGAAGAAGGGCCTCCACTTAAGGCGCGTGCAGTTCCGTCTGTTGGAAAGGTAATGCTTACTGTATTCTGGGATTGCGAAGGAATTATTTTTAAGGATTATCTGGCGAAAGGTACTACAATTAACGCAGAATATTACTCAAATTTATTATCCGGACCACTGCGACAGGCACTTGTCAAAAAACGGCCTGGAACGTTGCATAAGCGTCCGTTATTGCAACAGGATATTGCTTGATCACAAACTGCAAGAAAAACGATGGATGTTTTGAACGATTTACGATGGGAATTGCTTCCACACCCACCTTATTCCCTGGATCTTCCAACCAGTGATTATCACCTGTTTCCAGATTTGAAAAAACCCTGACGGGGTGTTCGATTTGAAAGTTTAACTGACGTAAAACGTGCCATAAATAGGTGGATTGAGACACCGAAAAAGTTATTTTAGACGGCTTAAAAAAAATAGTTTATGGTTGGGATAAATGTATTCAGTTATATGGAGATTATGTTAAAAAACTACATTGTAATATTGACGAAAATTAACAAAATAATAAAAATATAGCTGAATTCCCAGAACTTTGGAAACATCCCTAGTACATGAAGTATGTGGGCATATGTATAACCATGAAATAACCTTTCTGTAATGTGTTTAATTTGGTTTTCAATCAATGTCAGCAGATACTGGACAGTTTCTTTTTGTAGTCTGAATCTTCGCTTAAATTCGGCATCATCTCTTTGTACAAAATTGTCAATATCAAAAGTATATGTAGAAACGGAAATATCACCCAATTTAAATCGAAATTAAAAGGCTACCTTATTGCGAGAGAATTATATAATATTAACGAATTATAATTAGATTACTGACAATTTCCATCTCGATTTTTTTTATTTAACTTGACATTTGTACCATTTTATTGATTATTATATTATTACTATTATTTCTAATTGTCTCCCATAATCAATTATAATTCTTACTTACAGGACCATTTAATTTTAATATTATAATTTCATGACTATCTGTAGTTATAAATAACTAATATAACTCAATTATGTGGTGAGTCTCTAATGAAATATTTAGTATACATTTTAAAGTTATTTTAACATTAAGCGGCTATATAAAATGTCTAAACAACTATGTAAAGTTTTTTGAAGACAATAAATGCGATTTGATTTGAAGTCTGTTTCTCACTACTCTTTGTTTTCTCAGAACCGGATTTAAGTAATTATACATTTCTGCTTCTTCTTCAATAGCGACGTCATCTAACACATCGAATAAAGCAATTTCTCAACGCAAAAATCACCAGAAATTATCACAACCCAACCTCACACTGTCAAAATCAGTTTGACGGATCAATTTATTGGACGAATAACTCGTTATCTGACCCTCGGAGCAGCGGATAACTTTATTCAGCGAATAGTATTTTTATTCCCTTGATAGCTGTTAACTGACTATTGATAAAATAAATTTTGTCCTATCTAAAGAATAAGTCCTATCCGACTGTTTATCTAACGATTGAAAAATCGGCCCTTAGAGACTTGAAATTCGGGACACATATGGGCCCGAAACCACATTGTGAAATTTTGGTAGGAATATTTCCTATACAAGCAGTGGCGGTCTCTTCATATAAGCCGAAAAGCCGGGCTTGCCTATTCTTCGTAATTAACAATTAAATAAATTAATAACACAATTCGTAAAAAAAAACAATTAAATAAATTAATTTGCTATCTAACGAGTGCTATCTAGCGGACGGAGCTCGCTCCACGCGACAAAATTCGTTATGGCCGCGCGTCGATAAAGCAGCGTGCGATTGCAGCTGTGTACCGACGTGTCCTCTCGCTCGCTCGCACATGTGGGCTTTCAATGTGGCTTTCAAAATCAGTGTACCTCTCGCTCTAACCAGTGGCAAATTACGCAAAACAATTATAAGTATATAGAGGATTTTACTATGGAAACCAAAGCCGTGCTTGCCCATGAAGGTGACAGCGAACGTGTCAAATGTCGCAATGTGAGACGATGAGCGCGAACTTCACTTGACTGTAGTTAGTGTAGGTTTGTGCGACTGACATCACGGTATTTTTTATTGTGGAATTTCAATTCATTTGTGGTTTTTAGTGCCTGATAAACAATGGAGGAAATTGTCCCTTGTGGTGAGTTATGTGTACGACTTTTAATCGGCGAAGACAAAGTAAAATCTTTGAGTTTTGAGCAAAAGAAGTTACTAATTTCTGGACCTAAACCTACACCCGATTTGTGTATTTCTCAGACAAGTAAATCGCATAAAAGACAATTTAATAGATCAGTGTACAAAACTCACTGGGTAGTTGGATGCTCACATGTCAATAAATTGTTTTGTTACTGTTGTATTTTTTTTTCAAACGACTTAAATGTTTGGAATTCGTCCGGTTATGATGATCTAAATAATTTAGCCGGCGCGATAAAAAGACACATGAATTCGCAAAAACACATGAATGCGGTTATTTCGTTTAGTAATTTTGGTAAACAACGAATTGAGACATCTTTATCTCGGCAGTTAAATGATGAAATTTTGAAGCACAATATTCGCGTTGATCAAAATCGTAGTGTTTTTCAGAGATTAGTGGATATTGTTTGTCATTTAGCTCAACAAGAACTTCCATTCAGAGGTCACGATGAGTCCAAAACTTCGTTGAATAAGGGAAATTTTTTAGAACTCGTATCACTTCTTTCGAAATACGATATCGTTTTAGAAAAACACATGCAGCTTCAACAGTCTGATAAGCGAGGACCGAGTTATTTGTCTAATAAAATTCAAAATGATATTATTCATTCCGTAGCGGTTGTTATGAAAACTCGCATTGAATTTGAAATCAAAACAACAAAATTTGTTTCAATTATTATTGACGAAACTCCCGATATCAGTCACAAAGAACAATTATGCCTGATTCTTCGATATTATTTTGGAAACGACATTCATGACCGTTTTTTGGGGTTCGTTAATGTATCTGAAAGTCGTATAGCAGACACACTGTGTAATATTATTTTAGAATTGCTAAATAAACAGGAGTGTACCGCAAAATTAGTAGCACAGAGCTATGATGGCGCTAGTGTTATGTCGGGTGTTAGAAACGGAGTGCAATCAAAAATAAAAGATGTTTGTCCACAAGCAATTTACATTTGGTGCAATGCACACATTTTAGCCCTGGTGTTGTCTAAATCATGCAACAGAATTGGAGAAATCAGTTCGTTTTTTTCAACACTACAGTCTTTGTGTAATTTTTTTAGCCACAGTACAAAACGATCTGCCTTTTACGATACTCATTGTAGCAAAAAATTACCTCTTGCCCCCGCTACGCGTTGGGCGTATATCTCGCGAACTGTAAACACAGTTTTTGTGCAAAAAAATAATCTTATTACATTGTTTTCTGACATATGTGACAACCCTCAGGACTGGGACGGGGATACGGTTTTAGCAGCGGAGAATTTTGAAAACTCGTTGCGATCATTCCATTTAAATTTTTTTCTCCTTGTTTTCCACCGAATTTTTGAAAAAACTGATAGCTTGTACAATATCCTTCAAAAATCACAAGTCGATGTAGGTTATTGTAGCAATAAAATAAAGGAATTTCAGACTTGGTTACGTGTTGAATTTCAATCAGAATTTGATCTCCTTTATGAAAACATTCTGCAAAATAACTCAGCTCCTCGTTTGAGACGTAACGTACGCTGTGCTTATACTGAATATAAGCGACTTTTTGTCCAGGTAATTGACAACATATTCTGCGAGATTGAGGATCGATATTCGGAAATTTTCAAATTAAAATTTTTCCAACTCTTCAACAACAAACTATACGAGAAATACCGTTTAGATTTTCCTACAGAGGCATTAGATTCATTATTTGATATTTATGCAAACCATTTTGACAAACAAGTTTTAAAGAACCAATTGATTTGTTTGTACTCCTCTCCTGAATTGAAAGATTGCAATGTTTTTGAACTAATTGTTTTCATTAGTCAGAATAGCCTCGAAGACGCCTTTCCCCAATTGTTGAAGTTAGCGTATCTTGTCGTAACTATTCCTGCTACAAGTGCTTCCGCGGAACGTGCATTCTCATCTCTTAAACGTATTCATACTTACCTAAGAAATACACAGGGTCAGGAACGTCTATCTGAGTTATCAATGGTTGCTATTGAAAAACAGTTGTTAATAGAATTAAAGCGTTCGCCATCATTTTACTCAGACGTAATAAACTCATTTTTGAAAAAAGATAGACGCTTCGATTTAGAATATAAATAAGCTAGTTAAAGCTATGTACCTAGCACCTAATTACTTTTTGTTCCCTTTTTTTATAAAAAAGTCTTACAGCTCATACAAGCAAGGGTCAACTTCTTAACTCGATGTCACTCGCTCAAGCAAATAAAACGGTTTTTCTTAAAGCCACCGGAGGTATTCGACTGCTGATAAGTGTATGTTAAATTCTGTCTAGCAGTAGTATGCCTTCAGTGTGCTTTATTGAATCTACGACACAAGCAGTAAATTTCAAATTGAAGATTGAAGAGGAAAGAGGTACTACTTTTTGTTACTATAAAAAAACACAAAAAGGTATGTCGGGCTTGCCCCATTCACCAACCCCGGGCACGCCACTGTATACAAGCGACACAAAACGACGACAAAACGGCGTATAAAAAACCCATAATAAAAAATAAAAGTTCACTTTCTGTAACGGCAGTTGTGTTTTTTTATTATTTTTACTATATTAACTTTTTTTTTTGCATATATTATGCAATTTTTGTGAGTTATAAGCGATAAGCTAAAATAAGTACAAACATTTTGCAGTTGTTTTAGAGTCCTGAAGTTAACTCACCTCTGTTAAGGTGGCAAAGTTAAAATCAGATTAAGCGACCAAAAATACTTATAACACCGTTGAGAAAAAAACTTTTCCCCTAGGAACGTCAAGTTTGGATCTCATATACTTGGAGTATACACACATGTTACACGCACATATATATATACTAGCTGAGCCCCGCGGTTTCACCCGCATGGTGATAGAAAATTGTGATAATGATGATAGAAAACTATATATCCTTATAAATTATAGCCTATCACTCTTACCAATAAAATTATCTTATAACCGCGTTAAACCCTTGTTATTGTTATACCCGGTATAGCCGAGTTATAACGAAGTTGTAAAATCGTGACCAATAAATCAGTTATAACGCGGTTATAACTACTCCCTGAAACCAAAGACAAGTCATATTTCTAGCATGGCAACGCCCGCTTGGAAGCAGTGTGGCCAACTGAAGCGGCATGAAATGCACATGAAATGTCACTTTTTGTTGTCAGAAAGCCCGTGCCCATTGTTTTGTTACGCGAATGCTGATCGAATTTATAGTGGTATTTTGCAGGTCAGCTCTCAGGATATCGATGATTCTTGCGGCGTATGGCTTAGTGAAACGATATTTAGTTTTAAAATTGTAATCATCCAAATCGAACGGGTCGTATCGCAATTTGTAAATTTTTGGTCGCCTATCACGACGCATTTTGATTTCTTCCAATAAATCCAGATCGATCATATCATCCAAGTCGACAAAATCCATTATTCGGCTAAAACGCAGGATTTCACAGCAGTATAAAAGGCGTATCCTCGTTGTAACACGGCTATTACAAGGAAAGCGCACGATTCGCGAACGAGAAGCTCCACGTCCGCGGCTGTCAGGTGGCTGTCAGTTTGAAACAGCTGTTACGCCGGTCGGCCATTTTTAAGTTAATACTCCGTTAAACCGCTGTTATACCTGGCCTAGGGGTGGTATAGCGGAGTTATAGTGCGGATGGAAATCCAGTACCACTATTCCATGCTTATACCCGAGATGATCAGTGGTGTAAGCTATACCGCGTTTATTGGTCACAGATTTTCTTATACCTAGTAATAACAGAGGTATAAATTTTACAACTCGTTTATTGGTAAGGCTGTATGTGTTATTCTGATGTGTAAGCTATATTATTGTAAAGTTTCATCAAAATCCATTCAGTAGTTTTTGCATGAAAGAGTAACAATCATCCATACATACATTCTTACAAACTTTCGCGTTTATATAGTAGTTGGTTGTAAGATATTGTCGTATGATAATAAACCCGCTTATTTTGATAAGGAAACATAAACAGTAAAGAGTAAAAACAAAATAAACAAAGGTAGGTCACAATGGCCCTAAATAAATAAAATAAAATACAAAAGGAGCTGCCATGGAATTCACCGACCGGAGTAGAACCCATCATAATACTATTATTACACTTTGGGTAATGAGCGGTGGATTCCGGACTATAGACCGGCTGTGGTAGGTTTAGGACAGTTGTCTTATAACATGTGAATGTTGACCTTACCACCCATTCACTCCCCCTTCGAAGCCATAGAGTTTGAGATGCGGAAATTGCGGTTTGAGATAATTTTTTAGGAAGGACTTGATTATTTTTCTGGAGAGACTAAGATCTTTAAACAGGTGAAACAGAGATTTAGCTGGCAGGCCACGAGCGCCAACTTCCACCGAGTGAAGATGAACAGTAAAGTCGTTCAGGGTGACGGCATTTGCGAGATCATTCCATCATTCGATATTTGATTCCCATGGAACATTTAATTCTACAAAAAAGGTTATTTTCCGAAATAAAGAGTAAAGAGTTATGTCTGGACGGAGGGCTGTGCATCTGAGACTTTCAGGGAATTTATACTGCTTGGAAACCAAATCAATCTCCAGAATCCAATCTGAAGTTTTCTCGATTATTGAGAAAGGTTTGTTAGTGAAATGTTTTTTGCTCTTAGAACCATCCTGTATTGCACAAACTGTATTGAAGTTTTAGAGGGTACTGTCAAACCCTTATTAGCACGAGCCACTGAGAGGCTAATTACCTCGCGAATAACAGCAAGGACTTTGTCGTGGCAGTAAGTGTGCCGTCCTTGATCTATGGCCACCTTGCAGCCAGCTAGAATATGCCTAGCTGTGCAAGGGGTATTGCTACAAAGGGTACATGAGCTATCCTCAGAATAAATCCAACAAGCGAGGCTACTGGGGTCTGGAAATGTGTGCTGAAAGGCATTTAAATAAAAGTTAAGCATCTTTGGCGTCTAGTCACAGAGCATTACCTTCCAGTGCATTGGAGGAGGAATGCAAAAGTCCCCAATTGTTGTCCAATCAATCTGGCACAGACCAAGGACCAAGCGGGTGTAGCCGTATCATCAGCTACCTCCTCGCTTCATCATCAAGGCAATTAACTAAACTTACCATCAGTTTCCATTTCAGTGTCGACGTTTCTCATGTGCACTATCAGGAGATTACTTAAGGCCTTGTATTCTTCAAATGAAAGGGTCAGTTTTTTCCTTTGTGGTGCATCACCGCTTCCTGTTCCGTTTGTATCAGTTGTTTCTGAAAAAATAATATTAGTTAAAACTCTGCCATGCAGTGTAATCCAAGGCAACTAGGGTTGTCGTCTACAGCGGGCGAGCCCGTCACCTAAGGAAGTTTTAACGATTAGTCGTTCTATCTCCCTGGAGTGAGCGCAGAAGACTTGGACAAAACAGTCCACCATCTAGCTCCGCCACAAGCCTGTAAGAGGCCAACGCTTTAACCGCGAGATAGCCAGGAGTGTTACCCGGCGGGCTTACACTCACGTCCTTACTTCCAATTGTGACCAGATTACTCCAGTCTCTCGATTGGTTACGAGTTCGAGGTCGCTTGCGCGGTCCTCTCCCTTACGAAGCGGTGAAATGGTGTTTACCGAATCTATCGCGGACCACAGCGTCCTTTGCCCGGCTGTTCACCCAGGATCGGATAACCGATGGTCGTTTCAAGAGCAGTCGCCGTAACGTCCCGCAACCACCCCCGCTCTATGTCGACTCCCCCGACTGTTAGTCAGAGTGCACAGTCGATTGGCTTACGCCGCACGGTGCGCAGACCGTCATCCAGGAGCGCCAGAAGGTTGATTCCCAGGGGAAACTAACCATAAGGCCAGAGTCCTACCCAGGCTCGCACTTCATGCGTGGAGGCCGTCGGATAGGTGTTGACCCGTGAGTGTGACCAACCCTGAACAGAATGGGTCTTCGTGGCCAACTCAGCAAGGGCCCATGAACTCCCTGTAATCAAAGGCTGGTAATTTTTGAAAGTAGGAAAAAAACAAATACGAAAGCATAGACTAAATAGGGTATGTGTAGTTGTTGCTCAATATAGTCAACCCCGATGTAGTTCAGAGCAACTGCTTAGCGAATTGCATATACTCGATATAAGGCAAATATTCGTTGTACACGTCTGTAGAAGGTGTGTGCAAGCATACTAATATACATATAACGGTGGCTTATTCAATGGCAGGCTTCAGTGACAGGCTTTTACCGCAGTGGAGGGAGAAATAGAGCCGATAATTGAATAAATACGGATATTATACAGATATATTTTTCCTGTCCATCCTAGAACGGGCTAGTCCCAGTTGGGTGACAGAATCAAATAAGTAAAAGGTTAAGGTTTTGCCATTCGGTTGCTGTTATTTTTATAAGCAAAAACAATGTGTTATAGTAATTAATTCTTTAATAAATAAAATATGAAAAACGCCGATCGACTTGCGTGGTCACCCAGGGGTTAAACAGATGGTCGTTATACAGCAAATAAAACCTACGAGGTCTGGAGAAGGTTTAAAGTTTGTGATACCTAAGTAAGAGCGACATTCGCCTATTGGCAGGCATCACACCCTGAATGTTCAATAAACTTGAAGAACCTTTTAAAATATTAGATAATATTGATAGTTTAAAAGTTATAATTAATAAATGGCTATTGGAGTTGGGGCACACTGGAACAGAGAAAGAACTGACAATTGTAGTTTAATTTGTTTAAAATATTATATCTATGAAAGATGTGAATATACCTGTTGTTATTATTATTATTAGTGTTTATTCTTTATTATGCGGTATAGATATTGTGTATTTTTTTGTAAAATCTCTACATTATATTACTTTGTTACTAATCTCTACTAATAAACTTTGTTTTTAATATGTCAGTTGGCAATCTAAAATAAGTCTTAAATCGCACATATAGGCACAGGCATAAGCCTAGTTAGATGTGTGACGTACCTCGGGTTGCATGGGATTGAGATGAATCAATTCGCCTGAAAGTTTTCGAAGTCAGTTTAAAGCCTTAATGTCCAAGGCAATGAGCAACTTTTTTGAGTCCAAATTTTAAATTGGTTTCTTATCGAGGGATTCACTAAAATTTTTTAAAAAAATTAATGCTTATATTTGTCAAAAAACTCATAAAACTAAAATTCATCAGATATGGTCGTTCCCAGGAATCATGTTGCCAGGAATCATGCAATAATTATTAGATTATTATGTAGTACTTATGTATATATTTAAAATGAAAGAAGACTCAGTCATATGGCTTCAAAATGATGTCAACAGCTTTGCCTAAGTGAAGTGTTTATTTATAAAAACACTGAGGAAACACTCTCAAGTCTTATTATTCAAACATTCTCAAGTTTGCCAAGCCCTAGACGCAGCGGGGGTTGTCTAATTGAAAAGGCAATGCAATGCATCTCAAGCCTTAATAGCAATAATTTGAGAAACAAGTGTGTTTTACTGTAACTGGAAAATTGCGTTAGTATTTCTGCTCGTTTGAAATCATGTGTTTTTTCACAACATCCTTTTTTGCATAGGCGAAGAAAGCAAATATGAAATGGTAAAAGACTCACCATTTGTCGCTGGGGTCTCATCGTCAATTTCCATGGTTGGTTCAAACTGAGGTTCATCTTCATCCAGATGAATGTCGGGCTGTTCCACTCGGATAATCGACTTGTTTAGTAATCTAATAATATTAAAACAAAAAGACACTTTCAAACTGTTCATTTCAACCATATAAATAAAGGCGACTCTCCCTGCGAATAATACACTAATATTGCTATGTAAGTTCTTGAGGGATTTCAATAGCTACAGGCGAACCCGTCACAACAGGGAGTCATGCCATTGTGTGTCCCATGGAGTGAATGCCAAAGACTTTGTGGACAACACAATCCAGTCATTGCGACTTACCTCAGGGTGTAAAGACAACAAGATTGTTATACATTTATGAGATGGCAGATTCGCCCGCAGCACTAAAACCAGATCTGGTTTTATCTCTACACTTTCCAACCAATTTCTAAAATACCTAAGCAAATTATTAACATTTTAATTTTAAACATTTCTGAGATGGCAGATTCGCCCGCAGCACTAAAACCAGATCTGGTTTTATCTCTACACTTTCCAACCAATTTCTAAAATACCTAACCAAATTATTAACATTTTAATTTTAGCGGTATTTTGTGCAACTATTCTTAGTAGTGAAACGGCCCTTAAGTACCTACCGTTAAATGCGATCAACAAATGCATCATTTCCAGTGAAATACACTGACACAATTCAGCTATTATTTTGACTCGTGCAGCGGTGAATCAGCACGATGAAACAATACTTTTACTCGGAATATTTCAGATTGCATCATTTCCCGGCCTATTAAACCGGCGAAAAAGCAACCAAAGTATCATTCCTCGAGTGGTCACGTCTCCAAGATAGCGACGGCACACTTCGGTGTCCCGGCTTCTTGGTCACAGATCATTCCTCGAGTGATCACCTCCCCCAAGGTTGCGACGGTATACTCGATACCCCTCTCACGAGTCCGGCTCCTTGGTTTCCTTTCCTCATCTTTCCCAGTCACGAAGCATCAGTCTGCAATCCCACAGACTCGAGCCGTGCCCAGTACAAGATACTAGGAGCACAAATACAATCCTTATCCATATACCCTCGTAACTGCAGTCGCGCATCAATACACCGCGACAACATAACCTATTCGGGAAGCGTTATAACTGGCAATATCAAACTTTCAATCAATTCAATAAACACCTTCTGCTTCACTCAAAACCGCCTTTCGATACGGAGATAACTCGTAAGTTGATACCACCACCTCACACCGAACAACTTGGAGTCTAGTGAGGGATGATCCCTCACAGTAGTATTGTTCCTCATTCGGAGAGCTTTCACCATATTACAGTAGAACTCCAATTATCCGAACTCCGACTATCCGAATCGCTGGTTATCCGAAATTAAAACGGAAATCAATTAAGACGGAAACGTACTGGGATTCGCAAAATAATGATTCTGTATACGCGCGCTATTGTACTTAGGGATGATGTACTAATGTACAGCACTTTCTAAGTACGCTTAATATGTAAAAAGCAGCATTTACATTTAATTAATATTGATAATAAATATCGATTATAAATAGTTTTTTTCTACCAATTTAAACATTTACAATAATTAATTAAATTAGACCCTTTTATTGGAATAAATCTAATTATCCGAATTTTCGATTATCCGAATGGGGTCCGGTCCCAATTGATTCGGATAATTGGAGCTCTACTGTATATAGGAACTGATGGTGAACTTTGGAACTCGCCTATCAGATCTGGAACCCATACTTTAGGAAGGATATCGATCTTTTAGAGAAGGTCCAGCGAAGAGTGACTAAAATACCTTTCAACTTAAAGCATCTAACATACGAGAAAAGATAGGCGGCTCTCAGTTTGACCACTCTGGACCAACGCAGGGCACGGGGTGACAATCAAGACATATGTATAAGATCCTGACTGTATCATATGACGCTCTTGGATTGCTGACTATCTAGACCAGCGGTCCGCAACCTCTTTGATGTTGCGACCCCAAAATTAAAAAAAGAGTTTTCAGCGACCCCAGAAAAAAACACTAAATTTACAAATGCAAAGGTTGGTTCAGGTAACGAGATCAATGTAAACTTCAATTTTCCTTCATGTTCTAGCTGTTTTTATTTCGTAAATTATATCGGAAAGTTTTTTTTTTTTGGAAAATAATAATAGAGCAAACGAGAAAATATGCCTTTAACATATTTATGAAGGCATTAAATGAGACAAGCAAATATTTTAACATTTTATTCACTAAGAAAATTAGGTAAGTAAGGTTAAAAAATAATTTGAACCTTGCGCTTGCACACATTCAGTCAGTATATTAATTCTTGGTGATATATTATCAGAAATAGACACTCTTAAATCAGGTTCTACATTTTCTGGAGCGATATTTTGTTTTTATAGCGGTCAATGTGGAGAAAGCTGTCTCACACAGGTATGTAAATGCGAATGGCAGCAATTGCAGTAGAGATATTTTGTATAACAGTGGATATTCATTTTCCGTCATTATCCAGAACTTGGATGGATCCGTGGTTTTAAAAATAGCTCGAAAGCTTTCATCGGACATTAAATCGATCAGCTGCTCCTTTTCTTTCAAGTTTATCGAATATCTCCCTTTTAAAGAAATTGGAATCAAAATGTGTATGGAGAGGTTATATTTTACGCATAAACTTTAATAAAAATCGATAAGTACAGGACCTTGTTGACTTTTTTGACGACCCCAGGGTTGCGGAAGGCTGATCTAGACCATGAGCACCAACACACGCGAAGGCATCAAGTGAAACTCCAGCAAGAATCATTTCATTCAAATCAAACATTTTCTCAGCGGTAGTGGCAAATTAATGAAATTCTCTTCCTAGTGAAGTGATCAGTGCCAAAAGTGTCAATGATTTAAATAATATAAAAACAATGATAAAAATAAAGTGGACTTGTTCCACCAAAACTGCAAAGACTCTAATTATTAATATTAAAGCATTAAATGCGTAGACTTGTATTTATGAGTAGGTAAATACCAATTACAAGCAGTCATTAAACGATAAAGCACACGTCCGTAGATAAGACCGGTTTTCCATCATTCCGACTGGTCTACTTACGTACATGCAGGTTGGTCATTATTGTTTTTTTTTTTTACCACTGCTCCAAACGTCCTAGCCCAACTTCCAATCGGACCGCGTACATCATCGCGCTCTCAAAGATGATTTTTTATTTATAAATTTGATAAGGAATTCTTCATTTTAATAAACATCGTACCTATAAGCTTCCTGAACGTGTGCTACTCCAACTTCTGAACAGCAGTGCATTTTGGCCATAGCTTCACTCAGACGAATCATAGACTCCAATTGTCGGACGGTAATTCTCCACGTTGATCTAACTCCGCTACCGACGCCATCTCTTTGACGCAGGGTTGTGTAATAATCTACAAGTAATTCCGCGGCTTCCTGCAATGTTAAAAGAAAACGGGTCGGGTCAACCAACAAAATTAAGTGAATAGGAAAGTTTGAGGAAAAATAGGGAATAATAAATATAGTCAATGAATACCGATATTGTTTATTTAAAAACTTCATGTATAAGATATGCAAAAAATATATGCCGTAAGTTGGTAGCAATGCTTTAATCGTTGCGTAGAGATATGGCGCAACCTGTCAACCAGTTATAACGTGAGATTGGGGATCATATTCTACGTTATTCAGAAAACAAAAAAAAACAAGAGCGCCACCGCATTTGTCCAAAACGCGGAAAAAAACCATAGGAGGTTAGGTGATGATCGAAAAATAAAAAAACAACCACAGGGTCGGGGAAACAATTTGGTTTGGCACTAAATTTGGCAAAACGGAGAATAAACCTTCGCAATTGGCCGGAAGTGGCCTGTCGTTAAACAAACTTTAGAAAAAAAAAACTCATGACAACTCATGTTCACTATAAAATAGTAATATTTTTGGTAATATTTATTACATTTATTAAAAGGCTCTTTCGAATTTGATATTTTTTTAAACCTCTTGTTTTATTGTTACGGCAAGGACACCAAGAGGGTCATTTTTTATTGGGCCCTGCAATACGGCTATTTCTCATCTGACAGCTCAAACGTCATAGCTTTTATGCGATTCTTTGGAGAAATGCTCGTAGACTATGAACAATGCTTATGAAACAACTCAAAACCTGAGTAAGACCAATAAAAAACACGAGAAATGCACGCGAAGCATGTTGCAATGCGTGCAACATGTTTCTGAAGCATAACATGACACGCAAATTTGGATTTTTGTTACACAGTTTACAGTTTTTATTGACACAAGTGCACTCATTCATACAAATGATAGTTTATTCCATATGTCCACTATTCAATTTTGCAGAACGTTCTTAAGAGAATCAGATTAAAATTTTGCACAGTTGTGTATTTTGGTTGAAGAGATGAAGATTTGCGTTGATATTGAATTTGTAAATATTTCACAGGTACACCGTAATAATTTGTGAGAATTGTATATTAGTGATTCTCAAATGATTATAAAAAAAATGACAGGCGATTTTTGGCCATAAAATGAAAAAAATACTTGTTTATATTGTTATTTTTATTTTTAGTTTGGTGTAAGTATATGAAACATCACTTGAAAAATTGGCATGTAATATTATGAACAAATAAAAAAACAGAAATAAAAACAACTTCAAAATGTCACAGACATGGTGTGTGAGAATCAACATAAAATATATTTAAGACTAAAGATACCATAAAATTGTAATAGGATATTTTAATATTCATTTCTACACTAACTTCATTCCTCATTCAGTCTTATTTCATTCCAAAAATAAATGTTTTCAATTAATTTATCTGTTTTCCTAACATTTCTGGTCTGTTTTTGAGTGTGAGAGATTTTTTTGTCACTATTATGGCAAGAAAAATTTAAAAGTAAATATTTATCATTTAACCAACTTATCAGATAGCGGATAAACCCCTTTTAGACCATAGACAACCTTTTAATCGCCATTTTGATTAACTCGGTTGTTTTGTGCAGTCAGTTGATATGCTCGTTTGCGTTTTTTTTAAATATAATAAGTGCAGAAAATGAAAAGCATAGCTGTCACAACTGTGGACAGTTTTTAAAAGTAAGATAAAGCAAATTTTCTACAAATTTGCTGTATGATAAGCGTGAAGTAGCTCTAAGTACACCAACAAATCATGAAGAATGTAGCATATTGTTAGGTTTAGTAATGCATGCCAAAGTGTAAAAATGTCACAACAATAGGTGTCACAGACATAGGTTCAGGTAAACCATGGTTGTGACATCACTCCTATAATTGCAACAATGCATTGTGTCGTGTCTTTGTGTTACACATTTCTGCAAAGGACATGGCAGAGATGGTACGAATTTTACCAGAGCCTACCCCGTCCCCCGCCCACTAGAAAAGGAGAATTTAGTTTCTCATTCTATTTTATGTATACAATTATGGAGAGGTTGTGTGATTTGCTTTTCATAAATTTCATTTTCATATTGACATAATTTTAAGTACTTTTCTCTGCTGATGTTACCTTCATTAGAGGACAACCTTTAATTACGTTAAAAATAAATAATTTCTGAATGTACTTTTATTGTAACTATTCACCCTTGTGAATAGTTACAATAAAACCATGAATGACACAACCATGGGAGCTTGTCACAACGGTGGATACATAAAAGTTTTTAAACTCTTTTCTCGCAATCATTTTTTTTAACCTGGTCCACTGTTTGTATTTAATAGTCATATCAGTAACCTTACATAAAAGTTAAATTAGAAATAAAAGGAATAAGTTTTATGTTTAAATTTAAAATCGTTGCATTTGAGAATCACCCATATTATTAGGGTCTCAATTAGGTCCCCTCTTTGTCTCCTTTGTTTGAGAGTATTCAGTCCAGGTAATTTCAAGCGATCTTCGTAATTCCTATTCTTTAGACCCACTGGCATTTTGGTTTTCTCGAGCTGTAGCCGTACTTAAGAAGAGTTCTCACATAAGCTTTGTCGATCTTTATAAACACCTCTATTGGCAGATGTTAGAAAGCCTTCCTTATCAAATAGATAGTAGATTTAGCTCTTTTAGTGATCATCATTAATTGTTATTTTAAGATATTTTTATTGCGTAACTGTTTGTAATTGGATGTTTGACAGAGAATATTGTGTTGGGACTGCTTCTCCCGATATGAAGAACTAAACATTTGTCAGTGTTCAAGGTAAGCAACCAATCTTCCGTCCGCGCTTTGAATTTGGTAAGATCCTGCTGAAACTGCCCACTGCTATGAATAGGATTGGTGAAAAATTTACTAGTGGGTTGCTGTACTTTATAAGGTACACGGCACATAAAGGGATAAATTGCCATTTTGTGAAATACTTTTAGAGTCCATCGCAGTCATAAAGCTTAATTTGCAGAGCAGAGGCAGCAGAAAGCCATACTGGAAAATGCACATAACAGATGTTTTGACGACTGGATTAGTAAGTAACAATAGTATAAGTATATCTTGTTAACCCTTGGAGTAAATGGGTATTTTCATGGATGCATCTGTCTCTTTTGCAGGATTTTCGGCGACATCGACCTTAAAGTACTATAACTACGAAACTACTACACCAATCATAAAAAGAACAACTGCACAATGATTGCATTGAAATTTCGAATATAGAATATTGAAATATCATTTTGTAAAACAATTAGATAATTATGAATAAATATGAGAACATCAAAGTGAAAAAAACGCGGAACCAGATCTGGTCGTATCATACTCAACGGATAATTGTTTCAGAACCAGATTTGGTCGTATCATACTCAACGGGTTAATTTGCATGATTACTTTAATATTTGGTGCCTTATTGAACAATTCCCAGTATTTATTTGATAGAGTAGTATAAATGCAATCTCTTAAAGTAATAATTTAATACGTACCTGTGTAACGATTGGCTTGAAAGACCTTGAAAAGGCAATGTACCGAAGAATGTCTTCCCGAGAATAGAAGCAGTCGTAGGTTTCAACCTTATTGCAGTGCAAGTCTACAATTTTCCTTGCAATTGCGTAGTCGACCATCTAATAAGAGCAACAAAAAGTATATTACATTACATTACATTAGATTCATATCTAATTCACCAATATACTGCTACCGGAGGTGTCAAAATATACTACAGGTTAGTAATAAATATACAAGATACTGTTAAGTAACAGGTAGTTATTACAAGCTTTTTGCATGACGCTAGTTTGAGTATCTTACCTATTTTAAATACAAATAGAAATTCTAATTAGTTCAGTAATAAGTAAATATATTGAAAATAATAAAAAAACAAAACTGCAGTTACAGAAAGTGAACTATGCTATTTACGAGTATAATATTTTTATTACAGTTTTTAAATTAAATATTTGCGGTGTATGTATTTATCTATATAAATACATGTATACTTCCGGAATATACTCAATCAGACCGTTCATTTACAACTAAATATGATATATTTATGTTAATTCATTGACACTTGGACATTTAGACAACTACTTACTTGATATTTGGACAGTTAAGAGTACCCTATGACACTCAGGATGACGTAACGATTCTGACAATACCACACATTTCTCAATCGCTTCAAGCATTTAGAAGTTATATTGGAATAAAGAAACGGAAAACATACATAGATGAACCTGAATACATTACACTCCTTTTTTGAAGGGAGGTCATGTACAAATAATTGTGAATTGTTAGAATCAGGTAATATACACAGTCAAAATATAAAAAAAACAACTAATATACGAAGAAAATAGATCCAAATTTACATAAGTTACAAATTTACATCCAACAGTACATAAAAATGTAAAAATATTTTTAAAAATCAATGAAATCAATAGGTAGCTACTTTTATAGATGTAGTGTTTTAATAACTGTTGCTTTATGTAATATGGAAGCAATATAGTCAGACAATGAATCCATTTCTATAATTTAAATAGGTACAATTTTTGAAGTCACGGTGCTCGAATTCGGACAGATCGTAGACAGGGTGGCCTATCAGCATCATCTTATGTATTTTACGTCCTCTAGCTGTTTAATAGTGATAGGGAGTAGATTATACAACTTAATGCTAAGGTAGCTGTACCTTACCGCCCATTCACTCCTCCTTTGAAGCCCTAGAAGTTATATAGTTTGTAGTCACACAGTTTGTAGTCACACGTATAAAGTTTATTGTTGTGGGTATTCTGCGGTAGATTTCGTTTAAATAGTTTTAAAAATACAATGCTTTAATGCGTCAGATGCCCTAGAGCAGGGGTTCCCAAACTTATCGACGCCGCGACCCATTTTTTCAAATCACAATAATTTGCGTCCCAGCGAGAACTTTTTCAGAAAAGTTAGTGAGTGGTTTCATGTAAAAAATAAACAATTCATTTGTAAGTATCATAAGTAAGTCTTTATTTTGTAAGAAATTGTAATGTGCGACAACATATTTTTTTTTTTGCTAGAACACTTATTGGTCGTAGTTAGCAAACAGCGAAAAGAAATGAATGCGATGCGTAAATGCGCCCCGACAGGAACGGTGCGGCGCCACCTGGAGGAGTGGCGTGTGGCGCTCGGGAAGCCGCGAGCCAGACGAGGCGACGCAGCGCTGTCTCTTCGCACGGCTATTTCATCTTCCTGCGCTGTTGCAAGCTTGCAACTTTTATATTCTATTTTTTTATATATAATTAAATAAAGAGCTATCTTTATTTTATTTATTTATTTTATTTTATTAGGTATATTGTCTGTAGGTATCCTAAATACACTTAGTCTCACCGATCTATCTCGTCTTCTATCTGCCGTATTATACCGTACGTTCATTCGTTGTGTTCGCAACCCACCTGGAATCGGCTCGCGACCCACCAGCGGGTGGCGACCCACTTTAGGAACAGCTGCCCTAGAGGATATAAGTAACTAGCCATATTTATTAGGGTATAACTCAGAAACGGCTAATAATTGACATCAGTCGTCATAGTAACGTTCTATATAAAGAGATCTTGATAAATGACAAAATATAATTATTTCAAAAAAAGTTTGTACAACTGACCATATCCTAGGTGGCAAATGTCGCCAACCGCCGCTTTACCGATAACATGATTTACATACCTCACTAGTCTCATCGATCAGAATGAAGAAAAGGTCGAATCTGGACATAATGGGAGCGCTGAGAGCCACGTTTTGCTGCAGAGACTTTGAGCGGTCGTAGCGACCTCCTATGGGATTTGCAGCGGCCAGAATCGATGTTCTCGCATTTAATGTCGCACGCACTCCGGCCTGATAAAATAAAAAAAATATTTTTGTTAGATCACTAGTGGTTTTACCCGGCTATTGGTTGACGATTGGTTGAATGATATATAAGTTGATGTGCTGCAGCACTATTTGGTGGCAAGTTACAATAAATAGCGCAAAAATATTATGCAAGCTCAAATGTCTATGTATACCAATTTTCATTGAGATCGCTTAAGCGGTATAGAACCTAGTGGTTACAACCAAGTGAATAGGTCGAAAATATTGTGCTTACTCAAATGTTTATGTATACCGATTTTCATGGCGATCACTTGAGCTGTATAGAAAGTGATGTGCTGCAGCGCCATTAGGTGACAAGTTACAATAAAGTAAATAGTGCGAAAATATTATACTTTTGGGAGCTGTAGCTTCACCTCCGAGTTGGAGTGGGGAACACACGGTCATTCTATAACCTCTAATTTCTAACCTACCGTGTTTAGATGAAACACGGCAGAATCCACCAAAACCCAAAAGAATGAATGTAAAAAGGACGCCACCTTACTTTTAAAGATAAAGAAGGAAACTAATTGAAAGAAAAAAAAAATACCAGAAAGAAATTTTAAAAAAAAGGAAAAGTTAACCTAAAAAAAAAACGATCTGAGGGTGGGCTATATATTCATCGGCACTGGATTTGGCCAACAGAAAACCTTTTTCCTCAGACAGACAAAAGACTTAACCCGCACAGTTCGTAACATCCGATTCGGGACATTTATGTCGGCCGCCTAAAGCACGTAACATCCGATACCGGACAAAGCGCTCGCCGCTGCGAAAACTGTGAAATTTAGGTTATATCTGTCAAAGTATGGAAGGAATGCACGCAAAATCGCGAAAAAACACCAGGAAACATTAAAAAACAATGGGAAACCATGAAAAACAGGTGCAGCGAACATAATCTGCACAAAGGCGCGAAAACAAAACAACAAAATATGCGGTTTTTGTTACAATTCCTACTTAGTATAGGTCCCTGTGAGTCAGTACGTCCAGCTCCGTCTACTAGGAGCGGTACGGAGTTTTCTATTCAAACCTTATTTTTTAACCTCTGCTAAATTGTGCGATAAGAACGAATGTGTTTGAGGTTTTGCTTCCTGTTGAAGAAAACTGAAGTTTGGGCTTGTGAAATGCTTAGAGATGATATAAGGATATAAGGATGATGCCATGAGTCACACACGGGCTTGAGTGGTAAGGTCGCTTCAAAAGGGGTCAAATGAGTGTGGAAGAAAAACCTCCAGCGGGTCACCCTTCAATGAGTCACATTCCGGAAAACGTTAAAATAATTAGGGAAAAATGAATGAAGACCGCAGAATTACTATTGCGGAACTTTTAAGAAGCCACTGTTGTCTCTTAGAGTGCCTGGCAACGGATTTTGAGTGACGATTTAGGGATGACGCGTTGCATCAAAGTTTGTTCCAAGAGTGCCCTACAAAGCTTCGAGTCTTCCGCATCTATCCGATATATGGCTTTTCCGATATAGACTGTCGTTCCATACACTTACTACTCACTCGATCTGATTCCCTCTGACTTCTATCTGTTCCCGAAAATGAAAAGGAAATTTAAAGATGTGGAGGTGAAAGCAACTTCGCAGGTGACACTAAAGGAAATCTCGATCAAGGGGTTCCAGAGAAGTTTGGATAAAAGTGTTGCTTCAAATAGAGAGTACTTTGAATGCTTTAAAAAACACCTGTTTCTTTTGGGTACCCCCTTGTATATATCAAATGCAGACGTTTTGATGACCTGGGTGGCTAACTCCTCTGTGAGGTTGAGAAATAGGACATCTCCATAATCCGAAAAAGAGAGGAGAAGAGACTAACAAATCGTAATCTTGCTCTCCTCTGGGAGGATATTCTTCAGCCTCTTCAACAAATGAAATCGGCGAAGAGTTTGCGACGCATTTCTCTAATATGAGGCCGCCAAGACAGGTTCTCGTCCATATAAACACAGAGGATTTTAACCTCGGACCTGAAAGGAACCTTCTCATCACCAATGCATATTTTAGGGACTGCATTTGTATCAATTCTCGAGGTGAAATAACAGCTACCGATGAAAATTGCCTGCGTTTTGGAAGGATTTAAGAGCAGTCCATGCGTTTTAGACCACTTGTATATCAACGACAGATCTTCATTTACAGAAGAAATTGTTGTATCAATATTGGAACAAATAGCAGCCTAGTTAGGTTATGACTTTTGTAAAAAAAAAAAAAAAAATATCCGGGCGAAAGTGGGAGTATACTTGGACATCGTCGGCATATCGGTATGCAGTAGAGCTCCGATTATCCACGGAATAGGATGGCAAGCACACTACGGTTAGCGAAAATAGCGGATAACCCAAAAAAAGACTAAAAATACCAAATATGTATGTACAGCATTGTATAAACTTTTGCTCTACATATAAATCAATACAATACATATAAAATAAGTTCAATTGTGTCACTCGTTTTTACTTCTTGACAACACAAACTGTTTAAAATCATTTTTCACGGTACTCGCAGATAATCGGAGCATTACTAGAGTTGGTAATTAAGTTAATGAATAGAGAGACTGTACAAAACTATGAAAAGATCACCTTTGCTATTGAAATAGTTTGCTGTTCCATAGCTTCATGAATGGCTACTTGATCTTGTGGGTCCATCTTGTCAAACTCATCAATGCAGCAGACTCCATTGTCAGCTAACATGAGAGCTCCTGCCTCAATCACGAAGTCGAACGATTCTTCATCCTTTAAAACGAAATAACAAAATAATTTTCATATAATTACATTTTTAATTATGATTATAACTAGTTGTTTGTTTGAAAAACAAATAGATATTGCTAAGTGGCAACACCGCCAAAGTTATTGTGACAAAATGTCTGTTTGAAAATAATATATAAATACAAATAAAGCGGCGATGAAATTCACGGACCGGAATTGGGCCCATCATTATATTATTATTACACTTCTGGGGGGTGAGCGGAGGACTCTGGACTAACAACCGGCTGTAGAAGTTTAGGACAGCTGTCTTGTTACATGTGAGCGTTCACCTTACCACCCATTCACCCCGGTTCACCTTACCACCCATTCACAGGGTTAATACAAAGAGGTAGGAAATTCTGAACCCGTGTAAAAGAATTTACAACTGACCTCACTTACTTGAGCATTTCAAGATAAGTTGTCATCAATGGGCAAGCCCAGGCCTCTTATATTATTGTTGTAAGGGACAATTGTCTGAAGTGCAGACAGTTATCATCAGCTGTAGTTATGTATACTGCTGCTGATGCTATGCATATTATAGCAGCGGGGGGAGAGAGGCGTATGCGAATTTAGAAATTCAGTCGTGCATACGACACTCACTGTATCTCGTTTCGAATCTTTGTTGGCACTCGACGATGGAGGTTGAGAACATTTTAAGAAGAGGGCTCCACGTAACCATCATTATCTTACAATAAAATCTCAAAGAATACCTTGACAACAGCAGCAGTCAAACCAGCAGCTGAAGATGCCTTCCCGCTGGTATAAATAGCTCTCGGTGTGATTTCACTGACTTGCTTCAGTAATTGCGATTTGGCTGTGCTGGGATCGCCGACGATGCATACATTCAAATCACCTCTGAGGGTAGTTCCTGTTGATATAATATTAACACAAGTTATTATTATTATTATTAATGTTATTATATATTTAACAGGCAGGCAGCTTAAGCTGATGCGCCTGACTCCGTGCTTGCATTACAATTTCTGTGGAATAAGTCCAGTTTATTTTTAAAGTCATTGACACTATTGGCATTGATCACTTCACTTGGGAGAGCATTCTATTCGTTTACCACTCTACTGCTGAGGAAATGTTTCTTGGGATTTGAATGGAATGATTCACGCTGGAGTTTCAGATGATGCCCACGCAGATGTGTGTTAGTGTTCATGGTGTAGAGTCTGCAACCCAGGAACGTCAGACGATGCAGTCAGGATCTTATATGTCTCGATTAAGTCTTTCTTTTAAATTATCAAAAACTTTCTTTACTTTCAAGACTGTCTTTAATTTCAAAGACTTTCCAGGGATTTGACATGCAAAAGCCCCACATTAGGGTGTCAAGTGCGGGTTCAGGCAATCAATTTACTGACCCCAAAACAATTAAGTTTGGATGGACTCGTAGGTGATATGATTTGGCTTCGAAGGGGGAGTGAATGGGTGGTAAGGTGTACGCTCACATGTGGCAAGACAGCTGTCCTAAACCTACCACAGCCGGTCCTTAGTCCAGAATCCACTGCTCACCCCCCAGAAGTGTAAAAAATAGTATTATGACGACTCTGGCCAGTGAATTCCATGGCAGCTCCTTTTGTATTTTATTTACTCACAGTATTAATTTCTACTCACACTCCTTCTCCTTACATAAAGCCCGTCTCTGGAATGCTTTACCAACAAATGTAAGGACAGAACCGAGTTTATATTGCTTTAAACACAGGCTCAAAGAATATTTCACCTCACATTCACAAAATTCTGTCTATTCGATCGACGATAAATTTACTTATTTTGATATGAATTCATAATGGTTGATAATATGACCAATAAACATGACCTAACGATTTAAATGCATTTTTAATATAAAAAACTACTTTTTGTGACTTAAATATAAAAGTTTGACACATGCTGTCGCTGACTTTTTTGTAGACATTATCAAGCTCTAGAACTTTTTTCTAAAACTCAATCATATATCTCTCATCATTAAGGCAGCGTTCGTAAGAAACGTTTTCATTCGACCGTTTTTTCTCCGACCTACTTTGCAAATCTGACTACCACGAAAAAGTCTTTTCATTTTTTGGATTAATATATAGCCTATGACACTCACAACTAACGTGGCTTCCTATTGGTAAAATAATTTTCAAAATCGGTTTGGTAGATCCAGAGATTAATCCCTACAACCTCACAAACTCACAAACTTAACCGCTTTATAATATTAGTATAGATAGATATATCTCGCCTCTTTTACAGGTTTCATTATTAACGTAGCTACAATTTTTCAAATCTGATTGGATTTTTGATTTGAAATGTTGATGGCAATTGTAGATTATATTATGTAGAAAAGGATAACAATCATTTACCTTCCAATGTACTTTTAGCAACACCCCCGAACATCATCAGCAGTATTCCACGTTTCACTTCATTGTTGCCGTGGATACTCGGGAACAAACTCGTTATCAAGTTCTGGTAGAGATTTCGGTCGCGGGACATTTCGTAGATCTGTAGAAGGGTAACTTCAGGTCAATTACTTACCTAATTCAGTAGGAAAGAATAACTCATCTCGGATGAGTTCGAGAAACATCACTTAAGGTCGCCACGGCCGATTGCCGGCTGACCTTATTTAGAATTTGGCAGTTGGCAACAACACAATAAAACCAGGGGCTTATTGGCAAGTACTGGTGATTAATGCATTAATTTTAGAAGTGACAACCCTAGTGTTCTAGGCGACGTACTGTAACAGTAGGCATTTGTTTCTGCGAAGGGCCTGAGCTGAGCTCCCGGTTTCATTTATCTACCGTGTCTAAGGTCGGTTAAGTATAGGAGGAATAACGGCAACCTCAAAACAGACAGATCCTTGCGGGACACCACTAAAGACATCACATGAGTCAGATAAAAAATACTTGGGAGCTAATAGCATTTTACCTAGGGACGCAACTGATTACATGTACGATATGATTAATCAACGATTATTTGGTGTATTTCCGATTGATCAGAATCATCGATTGTATCGACAAAAAAAAAAACAGAAAAAACTACCTAAGAAATACTGAATAAATGTTATAAGGAGCCTGTCACTGTCTACAAGGCTAAGACTTGTTGACCACACTGTCAACAAGGCTTAGTTCAGCCGCATATGCTGTTATAAAAATCCGTCAAATTACCGACGTTGATACTGCGAGGCTAGTATATTTCTCTTATTTCCACAGTATTATGTCTTACGGCATCTTACTGTGGGGACAAGCTGCAAGTATGCCCTCAATCTTTACTCTACAAAAATGGGCGAGTGAGCCATATACAACTTGCGCAAACGTGATTCCCTAAGAGAATTATTCAAAGAAATTAACATTCTTACTGTACCTAGTCAATACATATTTGAAAACTTTATGCATGTACGAAAAAATATATCCCATTATTCAAAAAACTGTGACAATCACAAATACAATACTAGAAATAAAAATAAATATATAGTGACAAAATTTAGACTAAGTAAGCTAAGCAAATGTTTCATGGGAAACTGTATACAGTTTTATAATAAAATTCCAGAGGACATACAGGGTCCATCAGGCACTCAGTTTAGAAGTAAAATTAAAGATATTCTATGTAAGAAGGCTTACTACAAAGTACAGTAGAGCGTCGATTATCCGACCGTCGGTCAACCGAACGACTGCTTAACCGAACTGCTGCGGCCGCAGACTCTTGCTTAAAAACAGAACTCGATTCCCATGAATGTGATGAAAAGACGTTCAAGAATGGATGAGGGTTGATGATGCAGATCCAGGGTACCAAATCATGCAGGACAGCGATATTGTAGACCCCGGGACTGATAATGCTGACGCCGCCAGCACCTCATCGACTAGTGAATCAGAAAATGAAGATGAAAATATATCTACACCTTCTGAAGCATTTACATGTCTAGCTACTGTCTTGCGATGGTTTGAAGCTCAAAATGAAAGCGACCAGTATCAGATATCTGTACTGAAAAAAGTGCGGGAATTAGCTGCTCATAAGCGGGTAGGCTTGCTTCGACAGACCAAAATTAAGGACTTTTTTAAGCGTTATAAGTTCTTCTTCATGTACGTATGTATTACATACACACATATCTATTTTGTTCACGGGATTACTACTCACTATTGTAATAAATAAAAAAAGTTAAAACAGATTACATAGATAATACATATTATTATGTCCATATATGGTTTTATTAATACAGTTTTTTATACAGTTCGATTATCCGAATAAATCGGTTTTCCATACACCCTTGTCCCCCAATTAGTTCGGATAATCGACTCTCTACTGTAGTAGATTTTAAAAATGATTTTTTTTTGGAATGATTATAAAATCGAGATTTAATATTCTTTTATTATCTTATTGAAAATTGTTAACTATGTAGATATATAGTTTTTTTCCTATTTTTGACTATTGTTATTAATTATGACTATTTTAAATTCTAACTGTACCTATATTTTAAATTGTTTTAAAATATTTCTGTTGTTAAATATTACATTATATCATGATTATATAATGTACCTATCCAGTATCTATAAAGTATTTGAAATGTAAGCTTAATGACAAATTATCTATATATAAACCATAAATTGTATTTTATATTTTGTATATATTTATATATATACTTGACGTCTCAAAGAAATTTTTTTACAAATTCTATTGTGAATACAAACATTTTGATTTTGATTTTGCCTGGAAACAGCATTGTTTCCTATAGAGTGGGGTAGTTGTTAACATTACGGCAACTGCTCTTGAAACGACCATTTGGTTACCCGATTCTGGGTGAAGAGCCGGGCAAAGGATGCCGTGGTCCGCGATAGATACGGTAAGACACTGAATCACCGCTACGTAAGGGAGAGGACCGCGCAAGCTACTTCGAACCTGTAACCAGTGCGCGCTGGGTGATTAACCTGGTTATCTTGCGTTGGTCTCTTATGGGCGAGTGGCGTCACTAGACTGTTTTCGTCCCAAGTCTTCTACGCTCACCTCACGGGAGATAGACCGATCTAATATTGTTAAAACTTCCTGAGATGATGGGTTCGCCCGTTGTAGTTGACAGCTCTAGTTGTGCAACAGTATATTTTGCACGATTTTATACAGGATGAATAAATGAATCACATCGGTAAATCAATAATAGTTGCATCCCTAATTGTTACCTATGACGTCTTGAAGGTTTCATAACTTCTGGTTAACACAAGGTTAATAGACCTAATGTAAACACTATGGGAGTGAAATAGGAGAATATAGCTTTCTCTTACCTTGTCCCACTCTTGATCCGTCATTTGTTTCTTCATATCCTCGGATGTCATCTCTTCAGCAGACAATTCGGCAGTGCCAAATCTGCCAGAAGTCAGTTGGACACTACATGCTAGGAATGCTGTCCTGGAAAATTTATTAACTTATTGAGTATAACAGGTACAAGGTACTGTTAAGTCTGAATATCTTACATATTTTAAAAACCAATAGAAGGGTGTTAAGGTGAACGCTCACATGTGGCAAGACAGCTGTCCTAAACCTACCACAGCCGGTCGTTAGTCCGGAATCCACTGCTCACCCCCCAGAAGTGTAATAACACTATATGATGGGCCCGGCTTCGGTCAGTGAATTCCATGGCAGCTCCGTTTGTATTTTATTTATCTCGTTTCAAAACAGACGGCCAATACACCTCATCGTGCCTCGCTTTCGCCGATGACCTAACTTTTATCACCAGGAGCCCCAAGCAGCTTACCCTGCTATTACAGAAAGTGAAGCTGTTCAGCGACTGGTCAAGCTGTATAAAAGTGAAGCCCTCCAAATGTTTTTGCCTTGGACTCGCCCGCATAGAAACAAAATTTACGTCCTATGACCCCAAATTGGTCTATAGGGGCTCTAATAACTCCCTTATAGACCCAAATAACAATTTTAAATTCCTTGGCAAGAAAATCACCCATCAGGGAAAAGACCTCTGTGGCGATCATGTTATAGAACATCTCAGTAGTTGCCTGGCAAAGATAGACGCCTTGCTAATTTCTGGCCCTTGTAAGGCTTGGATCTATGACAATTATCTAACTTCACATTTGTCATGGCTCTTTCTTATTTATGGTTTCAACAAAACCCAACTGTCTCGTCTGGATTAATGGGCCCTTGCTGGGTTGGCCACGAAGACCCATTCTGTTCAGGGTTGGTCACACTCACGGGTCAACACCCATCCGACGGCCTCCACGCATGAAGTGCGAGCCTGGGTAGGACTCTGGCCTTGGTCAGTTTCCCCTGGGAATCAAACTTCTGGCGCTCCTGGACGGTCTGCACACCGTGCGGCGTAAGCCAATCGACTGTGCACTCTGACTAACAGTCGGGGGAGTCTGGAAGCAGTACTGTTTCCTATAGAGTGGGGGTGGTTGCGGATCTTACGGCGACTGCTCTTGAAACGACCATCGGCCATCCGATCCTGGGTGAACAGCCGGGCAAAGGACGCTGTGGTACGCGATAGATTCGGTAAACACCGTTTCACCGCTTCGTAAGGGAGAGGACCGCGCAAGCGACCTCGAAATCGGAACCAATCGAGAGACCGGAGTAATCTGGTCACAATTGGAAGCAAGGGCGCGAGTGTCGGCCCGCCAGGTAACATCCCTGGCTATCTTGCGGTTAAGGCGTTGGCCTCTTACGGGATTGTGACGTAGCTAGATGGTGGACTGTTTTTGTCCCAAGTCTTCTACGTTCACTCCAGGGAGATAGAACGACTAATCGTTAAAACTTCCTGAGGTGACGGGCTCGCCCGTTGTAGTCGACAACCCAACCCCTCGACTCTCTTCAGGTCCAAACACAATTTTGGGCTAGCTTTAAAACTGTCCTCTCTGATCTACGCCAAATCTAGAATAACCAAAAATTCGATTCTAAGAAATTCCAAGGATCCCACAATATCAAAGCATGTGAGTCAAATGATCGTAGTGGCCGTAGTGAGTCAAATGATCTACAAGCCCGCGTAGACTTCCACAAAAAGTTTCTTGCTGGAATCATCCACAACGGCAATGGTCTGGGGTATGGCAGTACAACCATGAGCGATGTAGACTTGAAGAAGAATCTCTTGCGGGGAGATTACGACAAATTTTTTAGGACACATTGAGCACACTGCGCCACCCAGCGGTGGGTAAAATATCGCTAGTAAACAATACTGGCTATTCATTACTTACCGCTAGATGGCGCATCATGCCCAATGCTGTTTATACTTTTACAAAAACAAAAAAAAAAGTACATTTAAAAAAAAAACGAAAAAAAACCTTTTTTAACCCCTTACCGCATACGAAGCCATTTGTGGCTTCTAAAGTTTGTTATTTTTTTTCAGTTTTATTAATCTTTAAATTATAGTAAAATAAATTTTATCATACAAACTGTTTCTTGATAAAACGAAATATATTTTTTTTGTCTGTGTTGTCATATGTGTCAAAACTATTTGGGTTTATTTTGTAACGTGGCCGGCGAGTGAAGTGCAACAAGATAGTGAAACTTTTATTAATGAAAAAGAATAGTAATAAAGTGACTGAGATCTTGAATAAAAATTGTTATTTACTCTTAGAACCATCGACTATGATAACAGTAAGTTGTTTTTGTATTTAATTTTATTTTCGTTTGATTTTTGAACTGTTTTTTGCAAACTCCAAATATGGCTTGGTATGCGTTGCCGTCAAAATACTGCCCGTCAAATATGGCTTCCTATACACTCAAGCTTCTGTCTTATGCTTTTCAGAAATGGATCCTGGACGCTTTTATGGTTCTTCCAAGCATGTAAATCCTATACTAGGTGATGGTTTTTTGAGTGAAGTTGAGCTTGCTTCCGACTCTGATCTGGAATACGAACCTCCCTCTTCCCATTCACCTAAAAAGAAAAATGTTATAGTACCCGAGTCTGACTCCGATAGAACCCATGATGATACACCTTTACAATACTTGCAGGCTGCAAAAACGAAGGGTAAAAAAGTAAAAAAAGACCCAATTGTATTGAAAAGCAAAAAACTGGAGCCTTATGTCAAAGAAAACTTCAAATTCACGGGCAACACAGATTTGCCAGAGGAAATAAAACAGTTGGATCCAGCAGCCGATTTTTTCAAATTTTGCTTCACACATGATATAATTGATTCCATAGTAAAGCAGTCAAATATAAAACTGCTCAAAGATACGCAGATACACAAAATGTCAAAAAATGAGACGTCTTTCTATGCTATAATGACAAACGGAACTGTTTCAAAGATTTCCACAAAATTTAAACGCTATGCATACAAAGCCAGAAATGGCCTTACTTGATTTTCACTAGAATGCATACGAAGCCAGATGTGGCTCTTTCATGTAATTTCATAAATAATAACTGTATTTTTTTTCTTTTCTTTGAATTATGTTTAATAAAGATAAATAAACATGTTTTTACCAAAAAAAAATGTTTATTAACCTCCTTCATAATTTATGCGGTAAGGGGTTAATTGTTTTTGCCACATTTTAAAAATAAAAGTTGTTTTTTTTGCTCATACTGATTCACTCACTTCGAAGATGACGGTAACTAAATACTCACCTGTATAAAGTCAAAATATAAAAAAAAAAAGTACCTAACTAAAATACTAAAAAATATCCAAAAATGGTGGCTAAAGTTTTTGTTTTAAACACTTGAGACGATAAATTTACTTATTTTGATAGGAATTCATAATTGTCGATAATATGACCAATAAACATGACCTAACGATTTAAATTATTTTTTTAATATAAAATACTACCTTTTGTGACTTAAATATAAAAGTTAGACATATGCTGTCGCTGAATCTTTTGTAGGCATTATCAAGCTCTACAACTTTTCTCTAGAACTTAATAATATATCTCTCATCATTAAGGCAGCGTTAGTTAGAAACGTTTTCGTTCAATCGCTTATTCTCCGACTTACTTTTCAAATCCGACTACCACGAAAAAGTCTTTTCATTTTTCGGATTAATATATAGCCTATGACACTCACAAATAACGTGGCTTTCTATTGGTAAAAGAATTTTCAAAATCGGTTAAGTAGATCCAGAGATTACTTCCTACAACCTCACAAACTTTACCTCTTTAAAATATTAGTATAGATGAAAGCAATATAGTCAGACAATGAATCCATGAATACTTATTAAAAATATTATTCAAATGAGTCCTATGTTTTCAGTCATTGCCCTCAAATTTGGTCAGATTTCAGAAAGGGTGGTCTATCAGCATCTCCTTCATGTTTTTTTTGGAATTTTATATCCTTCAGTTGTTTAATAGTGTAGGGAGTAGATTACATAATTTCATGCTAAGTTATAATTCTGTACTTTTGCTTGTAAAGGGTGAACATAGCTTTTGTATATTTTAACATTTTAATGTCTAACATAATGTAATTGTAACAATGCTATTTACTTGTAATGAAGTTCCCTAACGCCCAGCGCCTTCAATCCTTTGAGTCCGTCGCCGGCTTGTCCGTCCGTCCGTTTCGAACGACTCGATAGTTCCGCTTTAGCCCCGGGAACGTTCAACGCTCCCACATCCGGAACGACAATTAAGGTGCCGGTGAAATCATAGCGATCGCCGGCCTGCAACCGATCGTACACATTGAATATCAATTCGAATAAAAACATAACCAAATTTCACTCTTATTTTGAAGAACTGTAACGAGCTATATTGGGAATGAGCTGAAGTTGCACATAAACCAAATGATTTAATATTTGAATTTGGCGCAATGAGCCGGATATATCGAGTAATTGCAAAAGTCACCAAGTTATTTTAATTTCTCCGTGAGCGGCTATAAGTTTTCATACCTGAACATTCTCCACAGCTTCAGCACGCAGGATGACTTCCACGGAGCGAGGAATGCATCCTCTTGGGAGCTCAGCCTGGGTTTCCTGGATCCTCACCTTCTGGAAGTCCACAAACACGCTCTTGTCCGTGTCCAGCATGAACCGTCTGCGATTCGCGCACAGCTGGTTGCGACATATCGTCGGAATTGTATACTGCAAATGTAAAATATCCCATGAAAACAGAATACATCATCCTGGGAAGTCAGCTCGTTTCTCAATACCAGACAGACGCAGGATGCAGACCAAAAAGTGGGATCCTCAGTTGTAGTCTGGATATAGAATGGTGTAGCGAAATCCACAGTCAGGACGATTCCAACAGTGGTGTGGAAGACACAAAAAAACAACCATAGTTTCAAATAAGGGTCCAAGTGGCTTTATCGGACTAATGTAATGTCCTCTGCGGTGTCCCGCAAGGATCTGTTTTGGTGCCACTTTGGAATTGTCAACTGCTAGAGGCGAACCCGCCACCCAAGAAGTTATAACGATATTAGATTGTTCTTTCAACCTGAACACAGAGACATAGGATCAACACAGTCCACCGTCTAACTAACCTAACAGATTTGGCCTAATTTCTCCATCCTCCGGTCTGGTCAATGATTAGAGGTCGCTTACGCGGTCTTTACCTGACGTAAACGGTAATTCAGTTTGAATATATCGCAGACCGAGGTGCCCTTTGCCCGCCATGGTCACTCGGGATCAGGTGGTCATCGGATCGTTTTAAGGATAGATGACGTCAGAACGACAACTACTCCCGCTATCATAGGAAACATACATCTTGAGGCCCCCCTGCTTATTCGTTGGATGAGCAGCATTTCTAGCGACCCGGTCAGTGCATTAACCGCCTGAGATATTCCCCCAAATCTGCGATCTTCTGACCCTAACCGACTCCGACTGCAGAATTACAGACGTGGCAAAAGCTCACAGCAGCCCTTACAGGTGAAGTTTTTTTTTTTTTTTTTAAATTTAATAACCATTTTTTACAATACAGCTTTGTATAAAATCCAGCCAAGCCTAAGGCTTACCTGCTGGAGATTATGATAGGGTGACTTTCAGTGCAACTTTAGTGGCCATTTTGACCATTTAATAATATATCTGCTGCATTATCTGCTATATTGATAAGGATTAGTCAGCACAGAAAGCCACCCCCTTGATAATATTTACATAAAAAAATAACGTACTTAATGCTAATAAAATAAAAACATGAATATTATTCGTATCATTCAAACTTGTGTTTCACTTTCACTTATTTTAAAGCTAACTATTTTTAATTCTTTTTTTTGTTTTTTTGTACATTTTTTTATTTTTTTTGAATTTAAAGGAATTTTGTTGAATAGATGAGGGATTAGCCAATTCAATCTTCTTTTGCCATAAAGGTTTCGAAAAGGAGGGACGAGTAGCCGTTCATTTTGTATCTGTCTAGTGCTGTGTTTATGTTGGACATAATTTCGGAACTCGTCAGTCTCGAAATATTGAACTGTCAGTCTATAAATAAATAATGCATTAGCTGGTAATATGTCACAATACTTGAAAAGTCCTATCTGGTCGTTTCTAAATTTGTTTCGAATCTTGTTTGGAACTATTATTTTTAAAATACGATGTTGTAGAGATGTGATGCGGGATATATAAGTTTTAAATGTGTTGCCGTAGGTTGTGATTCCATAAGCAATAATAGATTCGACCAGGGCAAAATACAGACTTCTCAGCTGATTGTATCTGAGAATGTATTTTAAGTGGTAGATTTTTATAATTATTTGTCTAAGTTTTTTGCAAATGTTATTAATGTGCACTTCCCAGTTGTATGGTATTTACAAGAGTTCAAAACATAAGATAAAATTGTATAATATTGTTAATATTTGATTGGTTTTTTGTAAAATTTCTTTTTTTAAGAATTCGTTTAAAGGATGACACTTTGATGAAAAAATAAAAATAATAAAAGCCACTTACATAGCTGGAAGGTTTTCCCGGACTGGATTGGGAAATGCTTATTTTAAATGAGATGTATGCCTGGATGAGCACCACTTTCGACAGTGCAATGTAGGTTTAATGGGATCCCTTTATCGCTAGCGAACGATCGCCCTTCATCCACATCTCAAAAACAAAGCGTATCCTTTTGCAAACCAAAATAAAATGTCTTTATTAACCCTTGGAGTAAATGGGTATTTTCATGGATGCATCTGTCTCTTTTGCAGGATTTTCGGCGACATCGACCTTAAAGTACTATAACTACGAAACTACTACACCAATCATAAAAAGACAACTGCACAATGATTGCATTAAAATTTCGAATATAGAATATTGAAATATCATTTTGTAAAACAATTAGATAATTATGAATAAATATGAGAACGTCAAAGAAGTGAAAAAAACGCGGAACCAGATCTGGTCGTATCATACTCAACGGATAATTGTTTCAGAACCAGATTTGGTCGTATCAAACTCAAGGGGTTAAAGAGAAATTATAGCAAAAACAATGAAAAAAATCACAATGAATCGTCTCTTAAATGCGGAATGACATACCGAAAATTCGATTTGAAATTCGAATATATCCACTCTTTAAAAGGACGATATACCATTGCTGGGCTCGCTATCAGCCAGCCATTAAATGAAAATAAAAATAAATTACTTCATTTGCTCGTTGCCATGAAATATGATATAAATCGTAATTTCTGGTCGAGAAGTTTATACTTTTTTTATTTTTTTTTATTTAAAAGTCCCTCTTCGAAGAGGCTACCGGATAAGAGTTTCACAGAAGCTGCACTGAACCGTTAAGTACCTAATTATTTTGGGGCTAGTGTTATTCCTCCTATACTTGGTAGACCTACGATCCAGTATATCGTCGAGCATGAGTGCAAATCCACTATTCAGCAGCTCCAGCTTGCAGAATGACCTCGGCAATCTTAGCAGATAGACATTAGATTGGTTTCTAGCTATGAATCCTGAAAAATTTAGTTTTTCATCTTGGTAGAAAGAACGTTAAGCAACTGTACTTTCTGGAACAGTCTTCGTGCTGTGAAATCACAAAAGGATCTTGGCGTAATAGTCACCGATGACTCAAAATGGTGAAGGCAAACTCTTTGTTGTTCCTCATTTGGAAAGCTTTTCACCATATTACAGAGGAATTGATGCTGATAATCTATAAGTCATTTGAGAGACCTATTTCAGAACATCCCTATCAAGTCTGGAATCCATATTGGACTTTACTCCTTAAGAATCGATTTCATTTAAAGCCCCCGGTATGAGAATATCATGGATAATAAAATCAAAGTTAACAAAAACCGTTACGTGAAATGTCAGTAAAGTTCAAAAATTCAAAAGAGTGTAACAATACCCAACAAAAAACCATAACTTCGATGAAATTTACCAGTTTCCGAGCCACCCCATACTGACCATACATTTGTCGAATGATGAAATGAGAAATCAAATCAGCAGATTGCAAACTAAGAGAATCACACTCCAGTCGCGCGTTTAGAAAGGATATCGATTCCTTTAGAGAAAGTCCAGCGAAGAAAGACTAAACTTGAAGCATCTGATGTACGAGTGGAGTTGGCCGCTCTCGGTTTGATCAGTCTGGAGGGTGACTTAGAGACAATAAGATCCTGATTGCATCGTATGACGTTTCTGGGTTGCAGACTATCTACACCATAAACATCTACGTGGACATCATCTGAAACTCCAGCGTGAATCAATCCGTTCGAATCTTATGAGACATGTTCACAGCAGTAGAGTGGTAAACGAATGGAATGCTCTCCCTAGTGAAGTGGTCACTTTTAAAAAAGTCAATGACTTTACAAAAAAACTGGACGTGTATTTGTGTTCCCTGCAGCTTTTCTGCGCCAGTCAAGAGGGTTTTGCTTTATTTATTTCTAGTACCTGCTATGGTGCCAATTATGAAAATGTTCCCACTGAAGTATTGCAATGGCTCACCTAGCAGAAATCTCTCGTTGCATGCAGCTGTCTCGGCAAAATAGTTGTATTTAGAATTAACTACCAATAATATTAAAATATTCATAGTACCGTAAACATTGCACACAACAAAGCCGTGAATATATGTATTCTACAGTTTTGAATAAGGGAATCACCAACATAGCATATTAAAGAAACCATGGAAACGAGAGAAACCATGGAAACGAGAGGCAAGGAAAATAACAACAAAAAACAAAGTAACATAATTTTGTTTTAAAAATTTCATTCTTTCACGCATATACAATGTAACAAATAGAAATAATTGACTTTATAATTTATTTGAGCCACATTGAAAGTGGAATTATAAAGTGACATAACAAAACAGTTTTTTTTATTCAACCTTCAAGCGGTAGAGACAAAAATACTAGAGTCAGTATTCGGAAAACTTTCGATAATTGAGTGCATCACAAGAGAGAACTTCGCGAGACCAGACTTCGACTGGACCGAGTTTATAACCCGACCCCGACGATATCTACGCTTCGCAGGACAGTACTGCTCTTCAAACGGTAAGCGACAATAACAGCTTATACCTTTATGCCTCAATTATGCGAGCGGCTAGATTTACAAACTAGTGGAGACTAGATCGATCAAATAGGAAAAGAGATCGCTGCGGAATCTGCAAAAGGAGACCGTAAGATACAAGAGCTTAAGGTCACCTTGTATCGCAACTCGTCGAGGAGAGACACGCCTCTACGAGTACCCGGTGTGCCATCGGCAGTAAAACGCCGGTTCACATCACCCTTGGGTGCCACCAAAATTGCACCTTGTCGTTCTATGGCTACCCTAAAATAAGGTGGCAGATTTTCGATCGGTTTAACCGCTGACCGCTGGATTTGCCACTACACAGCCCATTTAAAGAAACAAGAAACGGAAGATAAAACGAATGAAAAAAACTCACCTTGAATTGTTGTTCGACGTCCTTTGCGACGTACTGGCAATCCAAACAAACAAAAGTTCCGAAAATGAGCTCGGGATGAACGGGATGCGTCCTCACAACCTGTCCGGAGATTCTGATCAGCGTGCCAATCTTCGCCATGGTCAGCTCCCTGACCTTGTGCCTCGTAGGCACGTCCACAAATGCCACATAGCACTCCTTCTTGGCCACATCCTTGCGGGAGCCGTCCGCCTGCACGTAATTCTGAACGGCCTGACAGAGGAACGGGTAGACGCGGTAGTACTCTTCGATGATTGTGGTGGACAAGTGCTGGTTGTACTTTTCCACATCTTCAAAGCTGACTTCTAGTGTGCTGAGCTCGGGTCTCGTCAGCTCCTTCGCCGGTCTGGAGTATTTCACCTCATTGTCTTCCTTAAATCTGAAAATAAAAAAGAATACATATCTAGGCGGTAGAAATGGTTGCTCAGCTTGAATACCAAGAAATGTGTTGTGCTGCATATTAGTACTAACCCTAAAAATTGTTTGTTTGTTTCTACTTTTTATTGTGAAATTTCACAATGGGCTGTTTGTCATATGACAATTTGTTACAACCAACACTACTATGACGTGTGTTGCCGCCGATGACAAAGTAATTTAAAAAATCAAACGTAATTTCATATATCTTGTAAATTTGTAATTTAAAGTAATATTTTAAACTTTGTTAAAAAACCCGTTCAGAGTTTCTTGAGCATTCTTCTCTGGCGGTTGTAATCGAATGTCCATACACATGCAATTATTATTATTATTATTATTATTATATTATACACTAGCAGCTTAAGGCTGATGCGTGTATATCACATGCACTTGTTTTTAAACTTGTGACTGTTTTGCACTAAGAAAATTGTCCAGTTCATTTTTAAAGCTATTGACAGAGATAGCACTGATCACATCCTCTGGCAATGCATTCCAAGCATCCACTACACGATTTGTCAAAAAATATTTCCTGGGGTTCGATGCTGCAATTGTCTTATTTAGCTTCAACGAGTGTCCACGCAGTTGCTTATTGGTGTTCAGGGTATACATGCTCTCGAGGTTGGGCACATTGTAATAACCGTGAAGCATTTTGTAGCTTTCTATTAAGTCTCCTCGCTGCCTACGTTCCTCTAATGTTGTAATTATATAAAAAAATAAACGATAATCCAAGCATTAAGAGATGAACTGTGCGGCTTATGACGAGTAGATGCCTGTAGTAGGCGTGGGAAGAGTAAGGCAGTTGTAGCAGCTGTTATTGAGAGAGATGGCAATAGACGCCGAAGCGGCGTCTGTTGAGATAAAAAATTGCATCGTGAGCGATGCGCAGGGAGCGCGAGGGCGCGCGCAACCCGACAGTCTGATCGACCTCTTGACACAGCCGGCTGGGCGCGTTCTAATCTTTGTGCTTGGATTTTTTTTGTGCGCGAACCGTTTTGTTTCATTTCTTCGAATTCACATTACATCCATATCAACAAGCTATCGTCGAGTTGCTCATTACGTCGCACGCCCACACCTGTTGTTCTCGAGACAGGTGGGCGCTAAACAGGCGCTAACTGTTTTACAGTCCCAGTTAGCATTAAACCTATAGTGCCACGGTGGCGGTGACGGTGATGATAACGTGTTTATATGAATGCGTGAGTATAACATGTGTGTAAGTGTGTCTTGTTACTGCATTCAATCAACAATTTTATCCCAATGGAAAATGGTGATACAGCTGGGAATAGAACCCAGGACCATACAATGTAAGACCAGGCGACCTAACCACTATGACACTGGGCCGTCCACGCTGGCTGAATGGTACGCAGTTGACACACATATCGAAGCAAATAGCGCTTAAAAATTGGTAATCTTTTAAAGGTCAACATTTTGATCGGCTGGTACTAACGCTGTCTACCAAGATGGCTTCACGAGTGATTATCAAATCTCAGTCTGTTGACATCGTATCCTAATGGAAATGGTTCCTAATGATTTGGTTACTAACGGTTCCGTGCAGCTTGGGCTGTCAGCCAAACTCTACGTCATCTGGTTTGCCCAACTCGTGATTCAACTCCTATTTGATAGCCTCCCCTTAAAGGGACTTAACCTGTAAGGACCGTTGTGAGCTTCTACCACGGCTGTAATCCTGCAGTCGGAGGCGATTGGGATCAGATCGCAGTTTGGGGAAATACCTTGGTTGCACTGTCCGGTTTGCTAGTCTCAGAACGATCTAATATCGTTATAACTTCATGGGGTGGCGGGTTCACCCGTAGTCGCTGACAAATACACTAAAAACACTACGACAAGTGTACTAAGCCAGGGTTGGCAAAAACCCGGGTTTTATCAAAAAATATCTGCCCGCTGGGTTATTTCAGGTTTTTTCGGGGATTTTCGGGCTTTTTTGGGGAATTTCGGGTTTTTTCGGAGTTAATGAGAATTTTAAATTAATATATTTTAATTTTACATTTTATTTTATTTTATTACCATTTTATTGCATTTTTTCTCCCAATCCAAATCTATTTACTACTGAATAAAGTTGTAACACTACCATGAAGGGAATTTCCCCGAAAATCGTTATTGTCAGTTGTCGGGGAGATCCCCTTTATTTTCACAACAGGATAAGAGTTAACACTAACAACCGCTAGTGGCGCTGTTTCGGCGCGAAAATATTGAGAAGTAGTGCCGGCAGCGTTTCGGCGCGAAAGTATTCAGTAGTAGTGCAAACGATTTTAGAACTAAATAGTGTATATTGAAGTGTGTATAAGGGTCTTTATCGCTTGAAGAGTATTGTAATAGTTTTGTAATAAATAAAGTTGAGTATTCTACCGTGTTTTTGCATTTGCTGCCTATCCACGTAACAATATTATCCATAAGTTATCTTATAAATAATGGCAAAAGTAGTGGGCATTACACTTGTCCGGCCAATTCTGCATCAATTGAAAGACTTCTCAACATTTGTAATGGTCTGGAGTAAATTACGGAACAGACTGGGTGTGTCAAAATACATCCTTTTTTTTCTCTTTGATAAAATATAATATAAATGCTATATCCGTTCATTGATTTAATTATTATAAACAAGTATTTTTTCAAAAACCCACATTCGTCAAAAACCCTCGGGTTTTTTCAGGTGGGTTTTACCCAATTTAACCCAGTGGGTTTTTTCGGGTTGGGGAAAATCAAGCCAACCCTGACTAAGACTGGAATTCCAAAGCTTTTCTGAAGTCTAATCTTTCCCGTATATTTTGATTAAAAAATGTTTAAAATCAGCTGCGATGCCACTGGATTACAAAATCAAGTTGTAAAAATATAAACCATTTTGGGTAGTAATCTGACGACATCTCAGCAACCGTTTCACCTAATTCAACAGATTTCACATCATCCGCTAAAGGGGAGTCTGAACAGTGCTTTATCGGATATACTTTGTGTTTCATCACAATAATCTTCTTTCATCCTTCGACACACATACATATAAACACTTCGGTATTATTGCAGTATAGGTACCTCTTCTAGATTGTTGATTTTTTAACGTCACCAGACTATATTCACCACCCTGATTCCGAATCTGCAACAATATTTATTCGTTCTCAATAAATAAGTGAGATATAGGCATTCAAAAAAGCGCCAAACCCATACATTTCGGTAGTTTTTTTTTTAAAATAATACATAAACACCTATTTGGCGGTAGGTTAGGTTAGGTTAGGTTAGGTTTTTTTAAAACAACCTTAAAAACTGAGGTAAAAAAAAAATTTTTTTTTTTTTGTATGTAAATTTGGTTTCGAAAATTTACGCGTCCGAAGCTTTTTTCTTTCACATTTAGCATTACAATGATCTAACCTAGTAGTATTTCTTTGTTTTTTCGATTTCTGAGAAAGGTACCTATACTGCAATAATTCCAACACTTCATAGTAGGGTTGATTAGAAGAGATTGTCCTATGAAAATAAATCCGCCCATTGAGAAATTTCACGACAAAGAGTATAAACAAACAACAAAGGCAAGGGACCTCTGTTCTGCAGTTTAAAAAACTCTACAACTCGACTGTGCATGAAGGATAATTGTTTTATAGAACTACGGCTGAATATAATCGGCCTTTAGGTAGTTGCCGATAGTTTAATGTAAATCGCCTCCAATTTTCATCTTTTAACATAACCTTATAACTCGATCAAAGAAGTTTGTCGCCGACCACAGACCATGACGGACGAAAATCTATCTCGATAATTATCTAAATTTCTATACTCACTCGTCTAAAAAGTCTTGAAACAGTTTCTGGCATCTCAGGCCAACCTCGTCGCGGACTCGTGGTTGACCAATATTAACATCGGCGACATCCATCTCTATTCACGCACGAAAACACAGTTATTAATAAGAAAACAGCACAGAATTTCGTATTTTTGGTATATTTCGAACTGCATGAACTATTTTATAAGCGAAAATCGCGGCAGAAAACCGGCCAAAAACAATCACAAACGTGAACGAAAAGAGCGGGAAAAGTGACAGTACTTGTATTGCCAGGATATAAATAAATAAAATAATAAATTTATACTCGAAGAAAAGTTAATTTATCTTATTTACTAGACGGTTATTGTCAACATTTAAAATGATACTATTGTATTTTTTGTTTCCCCTAAAATTACTAAAATTTACTTGAATTAAAATAAATATACACTTAAATTTGTAATTCACAGGAAATCTATAATCGCTTGTATATTTTAGAAGGGTCCCATCAAACTTGCAGAAGGCAGATTTGCAGACGACAATCTTGCAGACGGCATTCTTGCAGGCGGCAGTTTTGCAGAAGGCAATCTTGCAGAAGGCAGTTTTGCAAATGTCAAACTGACGTTTCGAGGGTCGGCATTTTTGCAGACGGCATTTTTGCAGAAAATGAAGTTAGAAGCAAAACATCGTATTTAAAATTTAGTGTTACCAGAGTAGAAATCGACAAAAGCCGCGTTTCCATATGTCAGGGTAAGGAAACCAGTCTACTTCTTTGAGTGTCCTCTCCATCGCGGATCTCAGCAATCAACTTTCGATTTTAGGGAAAGGAAAACCTAACCTAACCTAACCTAACAGAAAAACTTAAAACATTTTTTAGAATGTTTAGTTTGATGTACTGAATCATCCACTACAGGATGCCGGTAATTAATGTCACTTCGATTTTAGGGAAAGAAAAACCTAACCTAACCTAACCTAACAGAAAAACTTAAAACATTTTTTTAAATGTTTAGTTTGATGTACTGAATCATCCACTACAAGGATGCCGGTAATTAAATGTGGAGAGGTAAAAATATTCACCACTTTAATTTACCCTGTCATGATAATTTGCTACTTCTTTTTCTAAATTTAAAATTAATAACATATGACCGCTTTACTGCTTTATTTTTGGTTTGTAAAATAATATAAAATTATGGGTCCCATCAAACTTGCAGAAGGCAGATTTGCAGACGGCAATCTTGCAGACGGCATTCTTGCAGGCGGCAGTTTTGCAGAAGGCAATCTTGCAGAAGGCAGTTTTGCAAATGTCAAACTGACGTTTCGAGGGTCGGCATTTTTGCAGACGGCATTTTTGCAGAAAATGAAGTTAGAAGCAAAACATCGTATTTAAAATTTAGTGTTACAAGAGTAGAAATCGACAAAAGCCCCGTTTTCATATGTCAGGGTAGGGAAACCAGTCCACTTCTTTGAGTGTCCTCTCCATCGCGGATCTTAGCAATCAACTTTCGATTTTAGGGAAAGAAAAACCTAACCTAACCTAACCTAACAGAAAAACTTAAAACATTTTTTTTAATGTTTAGTTTGATGTACTGAATCATCCACTACAAGGATGCCGGTAATTAATGTCACTTCGATTTTAGGGAAAGAAAAACCTAACCTAACCTAACCTAACAGAAAAACTTAAAACATTTTTTTGTTTAGTTTGATGTACTAAATCATCCACTACAAGGATGCCGGTAATTAAATGTGGAGAGGTAAAAATATTCACCACTTTAATTTACCCTGACATGATAATATGCTACTTCTTTTTCTAAATTTAAAATTAATAACATATGACCGCTTTACTGCTTTATTTTTGATTTGTAAAATAATATAAAATTATTTTATTCATGTAATCATGTCCTAATGCGCCATTCTCAAACGTTGCTAACTTCGGGTTTGTATGCAAGTTTGCTTTCTGCAAGAATGCCGTCTGCAAAAATGCCGCCTGCAAGGTTGCCGCCTGCAAGGTTGCCGCCTGCAAGGTTGCCTCCTGCAAATCTGCCCTTAACAGATTTGGAACTGTCAAAAGTGACATTTGTGCAAGACTGCCGCATGCAAAACTGGCGCCCCCCAAAATTATTGTATTCATGTAATCATGTCCTAATGCGCCATTCTCAAACGTTGCTAACTTCGGGTTTGTATGCAAGTTTGCTTTCTGCAAGAATGCCGCCTGCAAAAATGCCGCCTGCAAGGTTGCCGCCTGCAAGGTTGCCGCCTGCAAGGTTGCCTCCTGCAAATCTGCCCTCAACAGATTTGGAACTGTCAAAAGTGACATTTGTGCAAGACTGCCGCATGCAAAACTGGCGCCCCCCTTTTAGAATATACACATTTTGTAACCTTGTATACGTAGGTACTGTCCATAGATGTCAATGTAATGTGTTTTCCCATTGCCGTCTCTATCTCAGATACAGGAGTTATTAAATTAGGGGGGCGCCAGTTTTGCATGCGGCAAACTTGCACAAATGTCACTTTTGACAGCTCCAAATTTGTTGAAGGCAGATTTGCAGGAGGCAACCTTGCAGGCGGCAACCTTGAAGGCGGCAACTTTGCAGGCGGCATTTTTGCAGACGGCATTCTTGCAGAAAGCAAACTTGCATACAAACCCGAAGTTAGAAACGTTTGAGAATGGCGCATTAGGACATGATTACACGAATAAAATAATTTTATATTATTTTACAAACCAAAAATAAAGCAGTAAAGCGGTCATACCTATGTTATTAATTTTAAATTTAGAAAAAGAAGTAGCAAATTATCATGTCAGGGTAAATTAAAGTGGTGAATATTTTTACCTCTCCACATTTAATTACCGGCATCCTTGTAGTGGATGATTCAGTACATCAAACTAAACATTTAAAAAAATGTTTTAAGTTTTTCTGTTAGGTTAGGTTAGGTTAGGTTTTTCTTTCCCTAAAATCGAAGTGACATTAATTACCGGCATCTTTGTAGTGGATGATTCAGTACATCAAACTAAACATTAAAAAAAATGTTTTAAGTTTTTCTGTTAGGTTAGGTTAGGTTAGGTTTTTCTTTCCCTAAAATCGAAAGTTGATTGCTGAGATCCGCGATGGAGAGGACACTCAAAGAAGTGGACTGGTTTCCCTACCCTGACATATGAAAACGCGGCTTTTGTCGATTTCTACTCTGGTAACACTAAATTTTAAATACGATGTTTTGCTTCTAACTTCATTTTCTGCAAAAATGCCGCCTGCAAAAATGCCGACCCTCGAAACGTTAGTTTGACATTTGCAAACTGCCTTCTGCAAGATTGCCTTCTGCAAAACTGCCGCCTGCAAGAATGCCGTCTGCAAGATTGCCGTCTGCAAATCTGCCTTCTGCAAGTTTGATGGGACCCTTAAATTACTTTGCAGGAGGCTATGGTTTTCCTGGGTCCCATCAAACTTGCAGAAGGCAAATTTGCAGACGGCAATCTTGCAGACGGCATTCTTGCAGGCGGCAGTTTTGCAGAAGGCAATCTTGCAGAAGGCAGTTTTGCAAATGTCAAATTGACCTAACCTAATCTAACAGAAAAACTTAAAACATTTTTTTTAATGTTTAGTTTGATGTATAAAAGTCATCCACTACAAGGATGCCGGTAATTAATGTCACTTCGATTTTAGGGAAAGAAAAACCTAACCTAACCTAACCTAACAGAAAAACTTGAAAACTGTACTGAAGGTTGCCGCCTGCAAGGTTGCCGCCTGCAAGGTTGCCTCCTGCAAATCTGCCCTCAACAGATTTGGATCTGTCAAAAGGGACATTTGTGCAAAATTGCCGCATGCAAAACTGGCGCCCCCCGTTTTCCTCATTATTTAAAAAATATATATTTTGAATTGTGGCAACTTCACCAAAAGTGCGGCAAAACTGACAGCTGTACGCCAAATTTGGATTTGAATTTCGGACAAGTTCGATCCTGACCGGAATGAATCTGTCGTTGCCGTATCCAGATAATGGCAGTTTTATTTCAAAATGAGTTGTTTGGAGAGAACATACTGTTTCTCTGAGCGTTTTGTCAACAAGTTTGGATTTCGTTCAATGTCGAATTCCAAATCATCGTTATTCAATTCAAAACCGAACTTTTTGAAGAAGATATGGAAGGATATTACCGGTGCAGAGCTGAAGAAAGAACTAGGAGCGCCGTTGAAGGGTCTACTTTTAACTATAAGGAGAAATATGAGGAAGTATATGTGGTGTGATTTCCGGGATTGTTTTGAGAAATTAAGAGAAAGAGAAGTTAAGGAGCTTGCCGCGGTTGAGAAGTGTAAAATCGTCGAATTTTTAATGATTGTTTTGAGGGATGTCCTCGGCGGAAGTGATTTTTTTGGATGTTGTGAAAACGAGCAGCGTTTTAAGACGGTCGTCTCGCGCGTGATATTCAGTATGGCCGGCGAGCACGTCTTCGGAAACGAACTCGTCAAAAAATGGAATATTTCAAAACTCCTTTGGATTCCGAGCGATGCGGACGCCTCAAAAACGGAATTTCTGTGTAGAATGTTAGTGTGGATTTTGCGCGACGTCGTTGCGGCGATCATTGCGCTCATCTTCTACGTAACAACAACGAGCACGACTTACGAACTGAAGAAACTGTATTTCTATTTTAAGGACGAGTGGAAGCGCTTTCACGATAAGCACATATTGAAGATGGTCGAGAGCAAGACGATCGTGAGACGATCAATGCGGAAGTGCGAAGCGCGCGCTTTACCCGCCATGCGCTTCATATTAAAACCGAATAAATCCGTGCGCGTCATCATTCAGTACCCGAAGAACAAAGCTCGTACGTCGGATGAAACGACGCGGAAGCAGTTCTTAAAACTTCTTACTCCGCAATTACCTCTCGTTTCGGAAGAATATCTAAAAATATATCGAATATGGTCGCAGCGGGGTCGTCCTAAGCTATACTTCATAAAAGCGGATTTGAAAAACGCTTTCGGATCGGTGGATAAATCGCTATTGATAAAAATACTGGCGCAGCGCCATGCAGAGTTCCAAAAGACAACAGCTCACGACGCTGGTTTAAAAAAAATGGCTGCTGCTCAGTATTGCAGTTTGGTGCGCGATTTGAAACGGCCGATACTCGTGCGAAACGGGTCCTCCGTATTCGAATGGCGGCATGGACTCGTGCAAGGATTGCGGTATTCGCCAGCTTTGTGCGAAATTTACTACCGATACCTCGACAATCAGTACCTAAACACTTTAAAAAATAGTGATTGTATACGAATGGTATCGCGCACCGTCGACGATTACTTATACGTGAGCGAGAACCTCGACGATGCTTTAAATTTTTTGGATTATTTGTATCGTAGCGGTATTGTAAACGAAGGGAAAACGATTACGAATTTCACATCAAGAGCAGCGCAATGCTCAAACATGTTATCGTACCTCGGTCTATTATACGATACGGTCACGCTGCAAGTGAACAGAGACGAAACGATCTACTGCGGACAGATATGCTACCGAATATCGTTCGGGTATGCTATTCAAAACCGATTAAAGTTCCTATCGACGCGTATCGGGCAAACTTGCATACCGATCCCGCCGCAAATCTTCAATCTATACTACAATAAAGAAGAAAGTGTTTGGAAGAGTATCTTCAGCACGTTGTGCATATCCGCGAACAGGTTCTGCACTATACTCACAGTTCTCTTTCCGGAGATCAACGACCCGCAATGCGTTTTCCTCGCGTACAAAAAAAAAGTCTCCGTCTCGTTAGTCAATAAAATCATAGAGACAATACAACGAAATAAACCATCCGGAGAGGATTTTATCCACTGCATTAATCATGTGCGGTATCTTGCGTACAAGGCGCTGTATTTGTACGCTGTTAAAATACCGCATTGCTCCAAAATCATTTCGCTTATTAAAACGTATTTAAAGAAGACTAATTGTATGGATGGCGCATGGAGGAGCCACGCTCGGGTGATCGATCGGGATGGCTTTGTGACGCATCATGCCGTTAGAGATATTTGTCGACGACTTCTAATAAAAAATGTTGTTAAACAGTGTTTAGAACTACCGAGCGGATACGAAGCCTACAGAAAAGTCAGAAACTGATCTTTTTCCTATTCATGATTACTCCTGCCAAATTTAAAAATGGCGGCCGTCAATTGACCGCCTTTTTACAGTCGTTAATATTTTTACATTTATTTTCTTTATAATAAATTTAAGCGAATTTATTAAATGTTAATTGCACATTTTTTATGTGGCCAAAATTGTATTTTAATACCAAATGTTACGGAGTGTTTAGAATTATCAAGCGGATATTAAGCCTACAGAAAATCAGAAACTGTTTTTTTTCTATTCATGACTACTGACTACTTCCACCAAATTTGAAAATGGCGGCTGTTCAATCGAACAGCCGAATGAACTTTAGTAAATTAAGGCTCAAGGGGGGGATTAAGGCTCAAGAGCGTCCATCAGCCGCGGCTTACGGACGCTACCACAGACTTATTAGGGAACTAGTGATGCGACTTGAAGGTATCTGTGTAATGAATATTTACTGAACCATGCAAATTATCAAATGTAAGTCGCGGACGCGACCTTAAAGGATGATTCATGCTACACCGGGCCGGGGCCGGGCCGGGCCCCGGCCGAGTCGTTTCCAACGTGCTCCGGCCGGGCCAGTCATTCATGCTACACCGGGCGTGACCAGGCTGTTTCCGAGTTTATTTATCCCACTGCCGTGTCCGCGATATCTAGTGTTGTGTTCATCTATTTTGGCGATAATAATATTTTTTAATTTCTATTTTCGCTTGATTGATAAGTGTTATTAATGCAATTTTCACAACTTGAGTTGGCAGCTATCGCAATTGCCATTGAAGACGAAGTATTGGAAACACGAACTGAATCTAATAAAAGAAGATGGAGTGTACATCCAGCCTGGAGAAAATGACAATCGGAGGGAGAATTCGCCACGCTCTACAAGGAATTCATAGATGATGAGAGCAAATTTTACGGTTATTTTAGGATGTCTAAAGAAGGCTTTAGTATATTTGTTGGAAAAATAAAAAATTCAAGATTTCTGAAGCCTATCTCTCCCATTGAACGATTAGCAGACCGGAGCCGGGAAAACTATCCACCGCCATTTCGACGCCGTGCTCCGGTCGTGGCACGGCCGGTCACGGCCGGAGCACGGCCAAGCATGAATTGCTTCATACAAAAGTATACTATAGATATCTGACCGTGTCCCGGCCGGGGCCCGGCCCGGTGTAGCATGAATCCTTAAGTCTTCGGATGTCCGATAGAGATCCGCAAGTCGGGTCCCAAACGACTGAATACTATCAGTCGCGTCCGTAAACCCCGGCTGACGGACGCGTCCGATAATATGTTCGCCCCTTCAAAGTAAAGGCTCGACCACAGAATCAATGCGATTGGCCAAGGTCAACCGTTTTCCGAAAATGCCAAAAAATCACCAGCCAATTAAATAGTTTATATAAGTAGTGCTATTTTAGGAGTGTTGTTTGATGTAAAGAACTACTTGAGTGTTTAGAACTACTGAGCGAATACAAAATCTACAGAAAAGTCAAAAACTGTTTTTTTTTTAATCATGACTGCTTCCGCCAATTTTGAAAATGGCGGCCGTTCAACTGACCGTCTTTTTAATAGCCGTCAATATTGTTACATTTCTCTTCCTTGTAATAAATTTAAGCGAATTTATCAAATGTTACTTGCGTAATAAAAGATTTTTTGTAATGCGGAAAAAAAGTATTTTTTTGTGGGCGTGTCACGACGTCGCGAACGCCGACCGAACGTTGAATTTTAGTGAACCACGCCTCAAAGTAACGCTCCTTAGAGAATCAACTTGATTGGTCGATGTCGCCCGTTTTCCGAAAATGCCCAAACCACGAGCGAATTAAATTGTTCCTTTAAGTAGTACTGTTTTATTACGTTGTTGACTGAACGCAACCATAAAAACAAATAGCTGTCAAACGAGTGGAACGATTTGTCAGTCGTGAATCATTGTTGGTGTACGTCTGAAATTAATTAAAACAAGTATGATATCGTAAGAAATTTCGCCGTTATCATATTTCTAAAGATGGTTCGGTCGCTGTTGCTGCTCTGCGCGGCGGTTTTATGTCTTTCGAGCGTCGGTGAGTAACATAACCTAGTTTTGAAAATTGATGAAATTGATACTTATTGTTTGTTGTTTTTCTCAGTTTGGTCGCAGTATGTCGATCTCAGCAGTTTCGCCACTGCTAATCCGTTAGGGGATCAGATAAATTGGTGCACGCTTTCGAGAGAAGAGCAGTACAAATGCCGCAATGTTTCAGTGGTGGTCGAAAGGGACCGGGGATTGTTTGGGACCGATTACTTGAGCTTGCAGTGCAAACAGGTAAATATCACCAAATGTTTTTCTTGAAATGCTCTCCTTTATCGGATGGTGTTAAAATTGTTGAAATCGGTTAGGCCGTTGCTAGCGATGTCTTTGAATTTCTACCCAAAAACCTATTCTTGAATACTTATTGACGGAAGTCGCATCAAACGATAGTGGAAAGATTGAATGATTGAGACAGATATTTTTGCAAAAAACCACCCAGAACGCAGGCATTCAGAGTAAGAAGGTTGTTGTTGAGCCATTTATATACGTGATAAAGTCCATCTTCTGTGTAGTGGTACTTGTCCCTGTAGCAGCGTTTCTGTGGCTGACTGGAATGTGAAACTTGTTCGCCTCGAGGCCTGCAAACAAAGGGATGCACATGTCAGCATGACGATGCCCTTCCGAAACTGTCCGTGGCAAAATCTAAACATCTTTTTCCCATCCTCAAATAAGCGTTGCGGCAAAAGTGATTGGCAAATCTACGGGGTACTCGGGTTGTTTAGAATTAAGATATTTTCTTTTATTTCCCAATTAAGCGTTACCAAGTATTTATGTTACATTAGGATTAAGTTTTTGAGATTGTTTATAGTATAAGTATCGATTTATGTGTCGAAGCCGACAACTGAAGGTTAGCAATACTTAGCAATCCATTCGAAAGGAGCTCAATGCGTTTGGACCGCGGAGAACGGGTCGGTCGTCGGCTATTGTGTGATCAGTAGGCCCGTAAAAGTCCTTGTAACAAGACGCACTCGTACCGATCGCCGGGCGGGCCTCTCCAACTCATAGTCACAATAAAATGGAATCATACCACGGCAGACTTTCATTTCTCCGCGCAGCGACAGCGCCACGCGACTATCAGCAGTCTATTCGCGTGTGGGTTGCGGTGACAGTCCACGAAGTTGTATTCAGAGAAAATCCGTCATCCTACAGTCCCTCTAAAGTTGAACACTGTGTCGTCACCAAAAAAAAATTACTTGAGATATAGAAATCACTTTGTGCAGAATTGAGAGCATGTGGCACGCATCGAGCAGCTCAGCTCGAACTATTCGTACTAGAACCTTTCTAGTATATCTGTTATGTATTATTATTATTATTGTTTCTATAGATTGTAAGAATCTTGAGTAGAAACAATATGGTACAGCGCTACAGCGACCGTTACACCCGTCTAGTTGCAGCCATACAGGTCACGCGATAAGAGCTGGCACGTTCACAGTACTCACACTATTGCAATGTCGTGACGCGCGACGTGACTTTCACTTGATGCGACCCATCAAAAGTCTTTCCGTCTCTCTCGCTCGCGGTCGCGGATAGTGACATTGCATTAGTGTGAGTACTGTGAACGTGCCAGCTCTTATCGCGTGACCTGTACAGTGGGCCCGATTGCGTTTCTTTGTGAACTAAAACTAAAATTAGTCCAAGCGAACGAGACAGAGCAATACGTTAGAGCGGAATATCAAACGAACGATCGTCGATAAATACTACCTGCCGAACTTACACTCGTCCGAATAAATTCGAGCATATTTCGTGCGGTGTAACATTTGACCTTGGCGGGCAGTTTTAATGCAAAAAAGTGACAACTGGTCATCTCATACTCCGTTCTAGCGTATTGCCCTGTCTCGTTCACACGGACTAGTTTCCGATTTTAGTTCACGAAGAAACGCAAGCGAGCCCAGTATCAACTTTAAAAACATGTAATCCAAAACTGCAAAGGATAGATTGCAGAGGCTTATCACTACCACTACCAAGTAATAATAATAATAATAGTAATGAAAGCATTATTATTACTATTATTAATTAAAATTCTATTTGAGTATTAATTTAACCCTTCAAGCCCTGCGACTTCGATATCGAAGTCAACTGAACGCGTCTAGGAAAAGTGATTTGATTGGGTTTTTCGTGTCATTCCGTATTCAGTTGTATTTGATTTAAATGCACAATGATATTTGTATCATCGTGCATTTAAATAAAATATAACTGCATACGGAATGACACGAAAAACCCAATCAAATCACTTTTCCTGGACGAGTTCAGTTGACTTCGATATCGAAGTCGCGGTGCTTGAAGGGTTAAACTTCATATGTTGAAACAAATTGGCGAGCTTATTGCGTTGAAGCAATACAGCTAACCTTAACCCTTCAGGCCTCGCGACTCGCGGTTAACCCTCAGTTTGACTGCGATATCGCAGTCGCGGGGCCTGAAGGGTTAACCTAATGTAAAGACATGTTTTGCGGTAAAAATAATATAAAACTATTATTGAAATTATTTATAGAGGCAGCTCGTATGAAATATATGTAACTTTAAATTCCAGCAGAAAATGAAACTTATAAATAATTTTTTTGTGAAAGCAATAAACCTATAATGAAATAGAGAGAGAGGGGGGGGGGGGAAGGAAGCGAGGGAAATTTATGAGCGCGTGTTAAAGTGTTCTTTGAGACTGCGTTTAAAGCAATAAAAAATCCGGTGCTGTCCTTACACGTCTGGTTCTCCTGGACGGCCTGCGCACCGTGCGGCTTAAGCCGACTGTGCACTTTGTAACAGTCGGGGGAGTCTGGAAGCAGTACTGTTTCCTATAGAGCGGTGGTGGTTGCGGACCTTACGGCGACTGCTCTTGAAACGACCATCGGCTACCCGATCCTGGGTGAACAGCCGGGCAAAGGATGCCGTGGTCCGCGATAGATTCGGTATACACCGTTTCACCGCTTCATAAGGGAGAGGACCGCGCAAGCGACCTCGAACTCGTAACCAATCGAGAGACTGGAGTAATCTGGTCGGAATTGGAAGTAAGGGCGTAAGTGTAAGCCCGCTGGGTAACACTCCTGGCTATCTCGCGGTTAAGGCGTTGGCCTCTTACGGGCATGTGGCGGAGCTTGACGGTGGACTGTTTTGTCCAAGTCTTCTGCGCTCACTTCAGGGAGATAGAACGACTAATCGTTAAAACTTCCTGAGGTGACGGGTTCTCCCGTTGTAGCTGACAACTCTAGTTGTCCTTACTCGTGTGGGTAAAACATTCCAGAAACGGGCTCCATGTACGGAGGAGTGCGAATAGAAATCACCACTGTGACCAGGGATCGAGAGCAGTAGGTTGTCTACAAATCTCAGAGGGCTTCGGTGAGCTGATAGAGCATTGAACCTACTTATGAGATAGCTTGGAGCGGCCTCCTCCAAGATTCTGTAGAGCAAACTGAGGACTCTCGTATCTCTCCTTTCTCGGGTCATCAGCCAGTGAAGTCTCCTTCTGTACTCCTGTAATATGTACTGTAATATGGTGATACTTTCTTAGGTCATAATTAAAAAGAATGCAAACATTTTGCTGGAAATAAAAAGAATCCAAACATTTTACTTGTCGCTAGATATTCTGCGATGTCGAGACTGGCAACATCTGAATAATTTAGAAGAGGGAGGAGAACAGATTGGCAGGTTGTGATTTTGCTTTCCTAGGCGAGAAAATACTTTAGCTTCTTTAGTGCGTGTAAGCAGCTAAAGAGTTTACCTCTCATTTCTTCGATGTGCGGCTGCTGCGAAAGATTCTGGTCAAGGTATACACTAAGATTTTTTAACCTGGGAGCTGATTGGGACCTCATCCGCACCCATGCCAAGTAGCATCGTCCGAGTTAAGAATCAACTTGAGTCGGTTAAACACATACTAAATTAATTCTGTATTTACAGGCTTTTGATGCTGATGAATGTATGACATGGATTGATGAGGGTCAATCGGATATCCTGATGTTGGATGCCGGTCAAGTCTTTGTGGCAGGAAGATACCATTCCTTGGTTCCAATAATGCAGGAAGTAAGTACCGACATCATAATCTTTAAAATACTCCAAAAAGACTGCAATCTTGCATCTTACGGATCTTCAGAGCGCAATTACATCGCAGAACAGCTACTTTGCTAACAACATTTCTCACCAATCCTATTCTAAGCAGAGAACAGCTTCAGCAGGATCTTGATCAGTAGTGCTTACCTTGAACACCGAGAAATGTGTAGTGCTTCATATCGCGAAGCAACCCCAACGCACAATATTCTCTGGCAAACGCCCAATTAGAAGAAGCAGTTAATCAACAAAAAGATCTTGGAATATCAATACATAATGGGAAAAATACATAGCTGCTATCGCTAAAAGAGCCAACTCGACTCGTTATTTGATAAGGAAGACTTTTCAACATCTGCCAATAGAAGTATTTATAAAGATCTACAAGGCATATGTGACACCTATTCTTGAGTGTGGCTATGAGCTCTGGAACTCCTACCCTTGCAAAGATGTAAATGTCCTCGAAAAGGTGCAGCGAAGAGCAAACAAAATGCCAGTGGGCCTGAAGAATGGGAAGTACGAAGATCGCTTGGATTTTTTGTTGGGAACTTAGGATTGTTTGGACTGACTACTCTTAAATAAAGAAGACAACAAGGCATGATTGGGACATAAAATTCTCACAAATTATTACGATGTACCTGGGCTAAATAATATGATATTTACAAACTCAATGTCAACACAAATCTTCGAGGTCACAGCAAAAAACTCAGCTGTGCAAAATTTAAATATTACCGTTTGAAATTAATTTACCAAATTTAACCCTTGGAGTAAATGGGTATTTTCATGGATGCATCTGTCTCTTTTGCAGGATTTTCGGCGACATCGACCTTAAAGTACTATAACTACGAAACTACTACACCAATCATAAAAAGAACAACTGAACAATGATTGCATTGAAATATAGAATATTGAAATATCATTTTGTAAAACAATTAGATAATTATGAATAAATATGAGAACGTCAAAGAAGTGAAAAAAACGCGCGACCAGATTTGGTCGACTCGTACTCAACGGATAATTGTTTCGCGACCAGATTTGGTTGACTCATACTCAACGGGTTAAACTACCATTTGAAGTGATTAGTGCAAGCTCTGTCAATCAATTTAAAAACAGGCTTGATTTGTACCTAAACACTTGTTAATATTATTTTTGACTAGCTTTACAAGCTTTGATCTAGACGTATTACCAAAGCTTTAAGCTTGGTGATACATACGATCTGGACGTATCACCAAGCTTTAGCTTTGAATTTATACAATACATACAAGAAAAATACAAGAAGTATAATACACAGGAGACAGTATGTTGGTGAAGTGCTTCTGTCTGAAGGTTGGATGGATTCTACCAATTACATAAATGTACCGGAAACTATTCTACAACCATCATTTTCAATAATTTTCGGAGACTCGAATATAGAAGATGCCAAATTTCAGCAAGACATTGCACCTTGCCACAAATCACCTATTAAGTGGTTTCGGGAAAATCATACGAAGCTTCTGGACTGGCCAGCCCAGTCTCCTGATCTCAACCCAATAGAACATATCTTGAAGTGTAAGATACGGAATGACACATTAACATCGAAAGAAACACTAAAAAATGTTTTAAAACAAGAATGGCAGGAGATTTTGAAGGATGAGTGCGGAAAGATAGTAAGGAGTTTACAGAAAAATATTGCTGCTGTAATTAGGGCTATAGGTGGCCCAATGAAATATTAAAATATCATTAAAAAATACATTATTTTAAAAGATGCGTGTGTTTGTTTCACTACAATTTAGTTATATTCTAAAAATAAGTAGATTTTTAATGAGTGCCATTTAACCAAGGCCTTATATTATAGACATGACAACCTGATGGTTATACAGCAGTGGTTAAAAAGAGCGTTGATAAATGTATTTTTTCTCTCTAGATATTTGAAGGCGGTTTCTCACATTCGTACTCCGTGGCAGTTGTGAAGAAGAACGGTTCTCTGCCCAGCGAAGGTCTGGGAGGAGCCAAATCCATTCGAGGAGCAAAAGCCTGCTTTCCTGTCGTCGGATCTCTCACAGGATGGGTACTGCCCATATACAGGGTGAATACATATATTTTTTAAACCTCTTACTCGAGACTGTTTTAAGTGTTAGTGCTCTCTCGTATCAGCCCTCGTCCTGCTTCTCTCTATAGTTGTTTCTTCAATGCTTAAGATGTGATTACCGTAATAACAAACAAACTTGCAGCGCTTAGGGAATCGTGCCGCTCCCTTAACCCTTAGTTTTAAATTTTACCTTGACCTGGATGCCAAAACGTTAACTCCAAACTCAATGCAAACCAGAGCGAAAGGTGGACAATTACTTTTCCCATGTACTATAAACAGGTCAATTTTAAAAAAGTCAACCGAAGTGAGGCGCCTGGGAATTACATTTGATACACAGTTGAATTTCAGTGCACAATTTATAAATATTTGCAATTGCGCTAGCAAAATGGCCGGTTGTGTTATTTGCATATTCAGAGTTTAATAATATTCATGTAAAATAAAAAATAAAATACAAACGGAGCTGCCATGGAATTCACCGACCAAAAATCGGGCCCATCATATGTAATTATTACACTTCTGAGAGATGAACGGTGGATTCCGGACTAACGACCGGCTGTGGTAGGTTTAGGACAGCTGTCTTGCCACATGTGAGCGTTCACCTTACCACCCATTCACTCCCCCTTCGAAGCTATAGAATTTGAGATGCAGAAATTGCAGTTTTAGATATTTTTTCTAGAAAGGAGTTGATTATTTTCCTGAAGAGACCAAGATCTTTAAAAAGGTGAAACAAAGATTTAGCTGGCAGGCCACGAGCGCCTACTTCCACCGCGTGAAGGTGAACAGTGAAGCCGTTCCGGGTGACGGCATTTGCGATATCATGGTATTTATTTAATTTGTACTCGTGGTCTTTTGGGATATTTGATTTCCATGGAACAGTTAATTCTACGATAAGGACCATCTTTCGAGATAGAGAGTAAAGAGTTATATCTGGACGCAGAGCTGTGCATCCGAGACTTTCAGGGAATTATACTGCTTAGAGACCGAATCGACCTCCATAATCCAATCTGAAGCTTTCTCGATTATTGAGAAAGGTTTTGCAGTGAGATGTTTTTTGCCTTTAGAGCCAACCCGCATAAACTGTATTGGGGGTTTGGAGGATACTGTCTAACGCTTGTTGGCACGAGCCACTGAGAGGCTAAGTACCTCGCGAATAACAGCAAGGACTTTGTCGTGGCGATAAGTGTACCGTCCTTGATCCAAGGCCACCTTGCAGACAGCTAGAATATGTCTAGCTGTGCAAGGGGTGTTGCTACAAAGGGGACATGAACTATCCTCGGCATAGCTCCAACAAGCGAGGTTACTGGGGTCTGGAAGTGTATGCTGAAAGGCATTTAAATAATATTTTTCTAATTTTTGTACCGTACCGTTTAATGTACCGTACTATCGTACAAATACTATTGTAAGTAGGCCACTTTCGAGGTGTCATCTACAACGAGCGAACCCGTCACCCTGGGAGGGTGTAACAATATGTAATCGTTCTTTCAACCTGGAGTGAAGTCCTAAGGACAACACAGTCCACTGTCTAGCTACGCCTTACAGTGAGGCATTAGGAAGTGAAACCAACGGGCCTACCTTGCGCCCTTACTACCAGTAATGGGCCGGATTTCTCTGTCCTTCCGACGGGTTACGGGTCCAAAGTCGCTTGCGCGGCCTCTACCTGTTGGTTAGTTCAGCGGTAATTCGGTTTGAATTTATCGCCGACCATGGCGTTTTTTGCCAGTCTCTGAAATCGGGATCAGATTTCTAATTGGTTGTTTCAAGAGTGGCTGATAATAGGTCAGCAGCCACCCCCGCGGCTTAGGAAAACGTATGCTATTTTCAGACTCCCCCAGTTATTTGCTAGGGTGCACAGTCGATTGACTGATGCCACACGATGCGCAAACCGCCCAGTAGCGCCCGTAGGTCATCCTCCAGGGGAAACTAATCCATATTGCAAGCAATGAGAGGCAGGGGAAACAGAGTCCTTACCCGGGAAGACCCTCATTTGAGGAGACTACTAGATAAGAGCTGAACCATGAGTTGAGCTGAACTTAAAGAACGAGAACTATTAGCTACCTGTAAGTAGGCCTGGGGAGCTAATGGGCCCTGTTGCAGTTTTGCCACTAAGACTTATTTGTTCAGGGCCGGTCGAACTCACGGGTCAACACCCATCCGGCAGCCTCCACGTAGCAGTGCAAGCCAGGGTAGGACTCCGGGCTACGGGTCAGTTTTCCCTATGATTCAGCCTTCGGGCGCTCCTGGACGGTTTGCGCACCGTGTCGGCTAATCGATGGTGCATTCTGATGGGGGATTGTGCATTCAGCCGGGGGAGTCTGGAAACAGTACTGTCTCCTATAGAGCGGGGGTAGTTGTTCACCTTACGGCAGCTGCTCTTGAAACGACCAATCGGCTACCCGACATCGGGTGAACAGCCGGGCAAAGGATGCTGTGGTCCACGATAGATTCGGTAGACACCGTTTCACCGCTACGTAACGGAGAGGACCACGCAAGCAACCTCGAATCCCTAACCAGTCGGGAGACCGGAGTAATCTGGTTGAAACTGGTAGTAAGGGCGCGAGTGTCGGCCCGCTGGGTGATTAACCTGGTTATCTCGCGGTAAGGCGTTGGTCTGTTACGGGCGTGTGGCGTAACTAGACGGTGGATTGTTTCGTCCTAAGCCTCCTGTGCTCACCTCATAGGAGACAGAACGATCTAATATCGTTAAAACTTCCTGAGGTGACGGGCTCGCCCATTGTAGTCGACAGCTCTAGTTGTAAGTACAAAGTTCAAAGTTTATTTATTCCAAAAAACCCGGTAAGGGTATAGAACTTACAATTAATAAATACATTTTTTATAATATTCATATTTTAAACATATCATATCTGGCAAAAATAAAATTAAATCACGTTAGAAATCTGAAAGTCAATAAACTATACAAAATCAACCATTACATTGTCTAAATATTAAAAAGATCATTTAGAAATATCAAAAATAGAAATACCAAATCCAAAAATAAAAAAATAAAAAAGTATAAATCTTTAAATAAAAAAAACAATAATAATAATAATAATCAAGGAGTCCAATTTGGAAAGCATCAAATATTAATCAGAGTAAAAATATAAAAATAAAAGCAATAATTCCTAAATCATGTTACATAATCAGTAAGTAAATTGTCTATAAAATGAAGTGTTCAGAATAGGATTAAAATGGAAGTTAAATAAAATTAAAAATAAATAAAATAAACAAGTAGTCAATCAATTGTGAATATAAAATTTTAAAAGTCCGTGCCATATAAACATTTTTGCAGTAAAAATTCCTTGGTAAGTTTTTTGAATAGTGTATATGTTTGTATATTTAGTAGGCCAGTGGGGAAGGTTATAGCACTTCCTAATTTCTTATCCACTAAGATAGACATATTTTGAATATCCCTTAGGCAGCTAAAATAGTATCTCCCAGCTATCTCATTTTTATCATAAATAGACACTTTGTTTTACTTTGTTTTTATTTTTTATATCTTTTTAATATCAGCATTTGCTTACTTACGTAAACCAGTTATTATGAACTTATACATACTAGATTTAATATTCAAGGGTGAATTGGATTTTTCTTTGTAGTGGCAAATCCAGCGGTCAGCGGTTAAACCGATCGAAAATCTGCCACCTTATTTTAGGGTAGCCATAGAACAACAAGGTGCAATTTTGGTGGCACCCAGGGGTGATGTGGAGCGGCGTTTTACTGCCGATGGCACACCGGGTACTCGTAGAGGCGTGTCTCCTCGACGAGTTGCGATACAAGGTGACCTTAAGCTCTTGTATCGTACGGTCTCCTTTTGCAGATTCCGCAGCGATCTCTTTTCCTATTTGATCGATCTAGTCTCCACTAGTTTGTAAAGCTAGCCGCTCGCATAATTGAGGCATGAAGGTATAAGCTGTTATTGTCGCTTACCGTTTGAAGAGCAGTACTGTCCTACGAAGCGTAGATATCGTCGGAGTCGGGTTATAAACTCGGTCCGGTCGAAGTCTGGTCTCGCGAAGTTCTCTCTTGTGATGCACTCAATTATCGAAAGTTTTCCGAACACTGACTCTAGTATTTTTGTCTCTACCGCTTGAAGGTTGAATAAAAAACTGTTTTGTTATGTCACTTTATAATTCCACTTTCAATGTGGCTCAAAAATTATAAAGTCAATTATTTCTATTTGTTACATTGTATATGCGTGAAAGAATGAAAATTTTAAAACAAAATTATGTTACTTTGTTTTTTTTGTTGTTATTTTCCTTGCCTTTCGTTTCCATGGTTTCTTTAATATGCTATGTTGGTGATTCCCTTATTCAAAACTGTAGAATACATATATTCACGGCTTTGTTGTGTGCAATGTTTACGGTACTATGAATATTTTAATATTAATATTATTGGTAGTTAATTCTAAATACAACTATTTTGCCGAGACAGTCTGTAAAGCTCCTGAATAATACTTGAAGTAAATAATTAAATAAGGTTGGTCTGTAGATCGATTTGCAGCATCGTGCTTAGATTTTCACAATATTCAGATTGTGATACACAAAGAAGACAAAATCGTTAATACATTAAATGCTTTGCTGTTTCAGTTGATCCAAGAAGGCGGAATGGAGATACTCGATTGCAACAATCATGTGAAATCAGCCATCGGTTTCTTTGGAGAATCTTGTGCGGCCAACTCGCTCACGGACAAGTACAACCCCATCGGCGATAACTCCGATCAGTAAGTCTGTGAATATAGTCCCCGTTAGCCCGGGGGCTAACGGGCCCATGATGAGTTGGCCACGATGACCTATGTGTTCAGGGTCGGTCACACTCACGGGTCAACACCCATCCGACGGCCTCCCCGCATGGGGTGCGAATCCTGGGTAGGACACTGGGTCAACCAGTCTCCCCTGGGAATCAAACCTCTGGCGCCCCTGGACGGTCTGCACACCGTGCGGCGCAAGCCAATCGACTGTGCTCTCCGACTAACAGTCGGGGGAGTCTGGGAACTGTATTGTTTCCTATAGAGCGGGGGTGGTTGTCTACCTTACGGCGACTGCTCTTGAAATGACCATTGGCCATCCGATCCCGGTTCAGAGTCGGGCAAAGGACGCCTTGGTCCGCGATAGATTCGATGCACACCGTTTCACCGCTTCGTAAGGGAGAGGACCGCGCAAGCGACCTCGAACTCGGAACCAATCGAGAGACCGGAGAAATCTGGTCACAATTGGAAGTGAGGGCGCGAGTATCTCGAGCCCGCCGGGTTTATTCCTGGCTCACTCGCGGTAAGGCGTTGGACTCTCACGGGTTGTGACGTAGCTGGACGTAGGATTGTACTGTCCAAAGTCTTCTACGTTCACTGCAGGGCGACAGAACGACTAATAGTTAAAACGTCCTGTGGTGACGGGCTCGCCCGTTGTAGTCGACACCGCAAGATGTGAATATAGTCTAGGTTGCGTATATTATGCGCATCGTCCAGCGTCAGGCTATCGATTGTGCATTCTGACCGATAGCCGGAGGAGTCTGGAAACAGTACTGTATCCTATAAAGCGGGGGTAGTTGTTCACCGTACAGCAACTGCTCTTGAAACGACTAATCGGCTACCCGATACTGGGTGAAGAGCCGGGTAAAGGATGCCATGATTCGCGATAGATTCGGTAAACATCGTATCACGTTACGGAATTATTTTATTTTCGAAATTGCAATGAAAATTTAAATACGCTCCCCATACCTCAAAAAGTGCACTGGAAGTAGCAACTTTTATTTAAACAGGACAAGATAAATGTAAGGATTTATAGTTTTTCAAGGATATCTTTAATCCAACTTTTCATGCATAATCAATTTGCCTTTGTATCTCATGACGTAGGGTGTCCGTATTGACAGCTCCAGGACTATTTTTTTTTTTAATTTGTTGAGTGGGGCTTTTCTAAGGTCTTTATGAGCCTTGTAACACTGCGACCATTGCTGATCTATTGTGTTCGCCACCTACTATAGTTCTGCGTTAAGCCTCGTGTCATTTAAGAACCGCAGCAGGCTTTTGGCGTCAGATTGTTTTACCCCCTTAGGTTGGAGGTAGTGACCACCCAAGTGGGTGTGTCTTTTATGCATCAGCGGGCCTCACTCGCACATGAGGTGCTGGGGAGTTTCCTCTGCCCCTTGGCAGAACCTGCTCATTTTTGTGTCTCTGAGCTTGAGGTTTAACATGTGTTTGTTCAGCTCCAGGACTAACAGAGGTGTTTAAAGATCTACAAGGCCTATGTGAGACCGGTCCTTCAGTGTGACTCTCAGCTTGGGAACCCCTACTTATGCAAACTTGTGTAACTTGTGCAATTGCTAACGGATTAAAAGTGGATGACAAATTAAACTGGGAAACAGGTCGCGGCGCTAACATCAAGGACTAGAAAACTTATCAGCGTATTTGAGCCAAAAAACAATTGCAACATCGAACCCCATCAAACACTTTTTATCAAATCGCTTAGTGGATGTTTGCAATGCATTGCCAGAGGAAGTGATAAGTGCTTAAGTGCTGACTCTGTTAACAGCTTTAAGACTAAACTAGACATTTTTCTTAGTGCTTTTGTGGCCCTTTCTTCCATATAACCAGTGTGATTGCAGCAACGTCCGTGAATGAAATCCATGATTTATTTGAAGAAATGAAATTGGGGATTATCCCGGTTGTTTGACATTATAAATAAGATAAAAAACGAATTTACCGTGTGAAACGTCGGGTGCTACAAAATTCACACGGTAAATTCGTTTTTTATCTTATTTATAATTACATTGTAGTGCATGAATGCATGAAAATAGTTACAAGAATGATTCCTTATCGAAATATGACCGCATATTTATACATACGGGTGGTCTAGTCTGCCCAGGTATAGTACTGTGTCCCGCTTTCACGTTCCCCCTTTCTCGCTTGCCGCAGACCGTCTGCATTAAGACGCCCGCAGTTTGCTCCCAGCCAGTTTATTCGCGGTCTCTGTGCTGGCCGCACCTTGCCAGTACGCCTGTCATATCCAATGCCCATTACTTACGTAAATATGACAAAACTGATCCAGAGAATGTTTCAATGACTCACTTCCTCATATCTGTAACTTTGTGTGCTCTGCAATATCTTGTATTGCACAGAATATCCGTTTCCTCAGTCGTGGTTTTATTTTAGGTTATCGTCGTCTCTTTCGCTTCTCATAGCGTTGCCTCTCGCGTCTTGTCACTTGGCAGCAATAATATTTGCGTATTTCATTTGTTTCAGCGTCTGGTCGGTTTTGCGTGCGGTTGATATTTATTACGCGTTAATGTATAACAATATTGAAGCGAATCTTTGCCTCTTACCTATTGTATGGCCATCCCTTTCCTTCGATAATGCAGTGTCTCGCTCGCACGCCTTGCTCGGCTATACTTTATGTAGTGTTTTAGGATGGTGTCTTCGGAATACTTTGCCTGCCTATGTAGCGTCACTATAGTGCAAAATAGTCACAAGTTTACTTGATATACACGCGTCAGCCTTACGCTGCTAGTGTATAATATAATAATAATATTTTTTTCCACAGGTTGTGCGCTCTCTGCGCAGGTACAATATCCAGTGGTCACCGATGCTCTCAAAACGATCCGTTTGCCGGCTCTGCTGGGGCTATAAGATGTCTTTTGGAGAAAGGAGACATAGCTTTTCTTGATCACTTCACTCCTGCTTATGTGCTGAGCAACCATCCTGATTTTGGTAAGTGTAAAACGAAAACGGGAGTAGAGTAAGTAGTATAGTGGAGTAGAGTAAGTAACGGGAGTAGAGTAAGTAGAGTAAGAACTATCCTCGGCATAGTTGGAGCTATGCCGAGGATAATTCATGTCCCCTTTGTAGCAACACCCCTTGCACAGCTAGACATATTCAAGCTGGCTGCAAGGTGGCCTTGGATCAAGGACGGTACACTTACCGCCACAACAAAGTCCTTGCTGTTATTCGCGAGGTAATTAGCCTCTCAGTGGCTTGTGCCAACATGGGTTCCACAGTATCCTCCAAACCCCCAAAAAACATCTCACTGCAAAACCTTTCTCAATAATCAAGAAAGCTTCAGATTGGATTATGGAGGTCGATTTGGTCTCTAAGCAGTATAAATTCCCTGAAAGTCTCGGATGCACAGCCCTGCGTCCAGATATAACTCTTTACTCTCTATCTCGGAAGATGGTCCTTATCGTAGAATTAACTGTTCCATGGGAATCAAATATCCCAAAAGACCACGAGTACAAATTAAATAAATACCATGATCTTGCAAATGCCGTCACCCGGAACGGCTTCACTGTTCACCTTCACGCGGTGGAAGTAGGCGCTCGTGGCCTGCCAGCTAAATCTTTGTTTCACCTTTTTAAAGGTCTTTGTCTCCAAGAAAATAATCAACTCCTTTCTAGAAAAAAATATCTAAAACTGCGATTTCCGCATCTCAAATTCTATGGCTTCGAAGGGGGGGAGTGAATGGGTGGTAAGGTAAACGCTCACATGTGGCAAGACAGCTGTCCTAAACCTACCACAGCCGGTCTTTAGTCCGGAATTCACCGTTCACCTCCCAGAAGTGTAATAATTATATATGATGGGCCCGATTTCGGTCGGTGAATTCCATGGCAGCTCCGTTTGTATTTTATTTATTAGCTGTTTACATGAAACTGTAGGCTAGGATATACCATTGAGGGAGAAAAAAGTACTGCCAGCTATGTCTCAGAAAGACCTCAGCATCACTATATCCTGGGACCTCAATTGGGAAACCCACATAATCGGTATAGTTAAGACAGCAAATTCACTTCTATATCTAATAGAAAAGCTTTTTCTACTATCACCATCAAACTTTTCCTCAAGCTCTATAAAACCTCGGTTCGCCCGCTCCTCGACTACTTCTACCAGTTATGGAATCCGTACTTTAGGAAGGATATAGAGCATCTAGGAAAAGTTTAGAGAAGAGCATCGAAGTTGGTGCTATCACTGAGGAACAAACCATACGAAGAACGACTGAAAGAACTCCGCCTGACAACATTAGAGAAACGTAGGCAGCGAGGAAATATGATAGAAACTTATTAAATGCTTCACGGTTATTATAGATTGCCCAACATCGAGAACATGTATACCATGAACACCAACAGGCAACTGAGTGGACATTTGTTGAAATTGAATTAGGCAATTGCATCATCAAACCCCAGAAACAATTTTTGACAAGTCGTGTAGTGGATGCTTGGAATTCATTACCAGAGGAAGTGATTAGTGCTAGCTGTGTCAATAGCTTTAAAAACAAACAAAACAATTTTCTTAGAGCAGAACAATCACAAGTTTAAAAACAAGTGCACGCAACATACACCCATCAGCCTTATGCTGCTATTGTAAATTATAATAATAATAATAATAATAAGTTGAGCTTATTGTGTCATTTCTACTTCTTCTTCAACTACTTCTTCTTCAACTACTTCTTCTTCCTCAGCATGGTTTGGTCCACTCCTGGACGTAGGCCTCTTCCTTCTTCTTCCATATCTGTCTGTCAGCTGCTGCCCTCAGTCAGTTGGCTCCTGCTGCTTTTATAATGTCCTCCAACCATCGTAATTTTGGTCCTACGCCTCGCTTTGTGGTTCTTTGTCTCCACTGGACAGGCCTCTTCGTCCACCTCGCATCATTCTGCTTTGCGACGTGACCTGCCCAGCCCCACTTCAGCCTGGTGATGTGGCCATGTTTCATGACTTCTGTCACCCTCGTGCGCCTTTGTATTTCTTCATTGCGCACTTTGTCGCGGAGACTGATGTCCATCTAATACTGACTATCTATTACGGCTGGCAGTGCTCTGCGTTAGAGGCACTGTTTCTAGGCCGTACGATGCTACTGGCAGCACGCACGTCTCGTACACTTTCCACTTTAGGTTGTTGGGCATCGCTGGGTCTCTCAGGATGTAGGCAAGGTTTCCGAAGGCCGCCCAAGTCAATCCTACATGTCTGACAACTTCTGCATGTCGGTTGTCTTTGCCCAGTTTGATAGTGACAGTTTATAACTACATTGAGTGTGAAAAGATAAATTTTATTTATTTTGTTTAATTTCATAGGTTCTGTGAGCGAAGACCGTATTGAGCTGTATTGCACGGACGGTCGGCGGAGACCTTTGAGAGACTACCAGTCCTGCAATTGGGGTAGAGCTCCAGCTGGCGCTATTGTCACTTCTAGTGCGCATCCACAACAACATAGAGCGAAGTGAGTATTTAGAAAGTCTCTACAAAAAGAGGAATAACCTTTATATCCCCCAATTGATATTGTGGACTCTACCCTTACACCAGGCCTAGGCTTAACTGAAGGGCTCATATTTCGAAGAGAATAGAATAGAAGCAGACCGTAGGCGAATGCCAGCGAATCGTCGAGTGCTATTTCATAATCACTGGAATGACAATACCACCGATCGACACCACCGTGACAATTCGCGGGCGGCCGATCTCGGTATTTATGCGATTCTATGCGGGAAAACTCGCCTTCATTGAATAAGCCACCATTATATATTAATATGCGTGCACTAACACCTCCTTACAAACAAATTGTCGACTGTCAAAAACATGCTGTCGTGAGTTTCATTTCCATGACTAGCTCTTTAACCCCTCGAGCGCCGACGTTTGAATTGTAGTTTCTCTTAGAGAACGCGAAGAAGAAGATTACATCACAACAAAAATATAGCGTTTCAGGAAAACGACGATTACTCCGAAACTACTATACGGATCGTATACAGAAGACCTGTTTTATGTTCTAGTTGAAATTTGCTATTAGATACTTGTAACGTCGTTTTGTAAAGCAATAAGCATTATTCAGAATTATCTGTCAAAGTTGTGGTACAGAAAAAAACTGCCTTGTCCAACATTTCTATGTTTTTCCTGGAAATAAATCACCCTATGCAAGAAATTGTGAATACTTTTATAATAATTATAATATGCTTCATTCAACCTATGACTTCGTTTTACTTATACACATACAAAAATAAAAAAATATTCAGTGTTGAAAATCAACATGAATATTGAAGTTTTTGGTTTGGTTTGGTTCAATCATAGACTAAAAAATGGCGACTGTATGAAAAATAAAGAACCATTGAGTTAACGACAGAGAATCTCCTCTTTTCGCACATACCACAGGCTGTATGATTTATGTGAGGTATCAAAAGTAAATAATTGGAAAACTCTACGGTAATTTCAATTGTGGGACAATTGTCCCGTTTGCCGCTCAAGGGGTTAAGAGTTAAATATAGGATGATGAAATATGAAGTTGTGTTGTGCCATTTATTAAATGAAATTTTTTTGAAAAAGAAGCAGCTTTGAGACTGCTAAATCTGTTTATTTTGCTTGTTTCCATTCTATGATAATATGACCTTATGTTCTGGGGAGTGGCAGCAAATTAGATAATAATTCTTATCCTTTAAAAAATGGCTGTATGCAGTCTTTACAGAGTTTCTCCAAGAACTTTGTGTAAGCCGCTTTTCATCGAGTTGGGAATCATGGCGATGTACTCGTGCTACGATGTACTCTTGCCTAAAAACGTAATTTTTATTTCTGTCTCGAAGGTTGTTTGTTTATGTATGTATACATTTTTTTTTAAATCTTTTTTATTTATTGTGAAATTTTACAATGGACGGGTGTATTGTCATACGACAATCTCTTCCAACTGACCCTACTATGAAGTGTTTATATGTACCTATGTGTGCAAGTTATATGTGTGTCTTGTTATTGTATTCGATCGACCGAATTGAAATGCAATTCCATTAATTTTATCCCAGCGAAAATGGTCACCGGGAATCGAACCTAGGACCTTCAAAGTAAGATCAGGCGACCTAATCACTATGCCACCTGGGCCGTGTATGGCTGGATTTGACAATTTTGAATACAATTATCTTTTTTCATTATTACTATGTTAATTATTGATTTTAGACATTGTTGTATTTATTTGAACAGAAATTTTCATAATTACATTATTTTGGGATTATTACTTAAACTACTTAAATTAATTGATATCATGATATTTAATTTTTCATTATATGATTACATTACTGAGAATGTACTGATAATAATTACATTAACCCGTTGAGTATGAGTCAACCAAATCTGGTCGCGAAACAATTATCCGTTGAGTACGAGTCGACCAAATCTGGTCACGCGTTTTTTTCACTTTGACGTTCTCATATTTATTCATAATTATCTAATTGTTTTACAAAATGATATTTCAATATTCTATATTCGAAATTTCAATACAATCATTGTGCAGTTGTTCTTTTTATGATTGGTGTAGTAGTTTCGTAGTTATAGTACTTTAAGATCGATGTCGCCGAAAATCCTGCAAAAGAGACAGATGCATCCATGAAAATACCCATTTACTCCAAGGGTTAATGACACATCCAAGTGTAGGAATGCTTACCTCCTGGAGTAGAATGAAATTGTATTATATTAATGCGTTTTTTGCCGATAGCTTCGTTATTCTCATATATTGAATGCTGAGTATTTCTGTTTTGTTTTGTAGGTATCAGCGTTTCCTGAAAAAGTTGGTCGAGCTTTATGGACAGCCTGATCTCTTTGCGAAAAAAAATAGGACCGATAATACAAACTTCAGAGGCCAGTTTGGTGACAATAACTACGGAGGACAAAACGATAGGTGCATCTCTCATTTTAATGACTTATATGAAAGCTGATGTTGTAGACTGCTAAATAATTTGGAGTTAATGGGCCCTTGCTGAGTTGGCCACGAAGACCCATTCTTTTCAGGGTTGGTCATACTTACGGGTCAACACCTATCCGATGGCCTCCACGCATGAAGTGCGAGCCTTGGTAGGACTCTGGCCTTATGATCAGTCTCCCCTGGGAATCAACCTTCTGGCGCTCCTGGACGGTCTGCGCACCGTGCGGCTTAAGCCAATCGATTGCGCACTCTGACTAATAGTCGGGGGAGTCTGGAAGCAGTACTGTTTTCTATAGAGCGGGGGTGGTTGCGGACCTTACGGCAACTGCTCTTGAAACGACCATCGGCTACCCGATCCTTGGTGAACAGCCGGGCAAAGGACGCTGTGGTCCGCGATAGATTCGGTAAACACCGCTTCACCGCTTTGTAAGGGAGAGGACCGCGCAAGCGACCTCGAACTCGTAACCAATCGAGAGACTGGAGTAATCTGGTCGCAATTGGAAGTAAGGGCGAGAGTGTAAGCCCGCCGGGTAACACTCCTGGCTATCTCGCGGTTAAGGCATTGGCCTCTTACGGGTTTGTGGCGGAGCTAGACGGTGGACTGTTTTGTCCAAGTCTTCTGCGCTCACTCCAGGGAGATAGAACGACTAATCGTTAAAACTTCCTAAGGTGACGGGCTCGCCCGCTGTAGTCGACAACCCTAGTTGTTAATAATATGGAAATCAATAGTGAGTTGGGCATCATAGCCTCAGTGAAATAACACTTAACTTTAACTTCCATGTCATTCACAATGGTTGGCTGGAAGATATTATTGTTTAGATAATAATGGTCATGGAATTCACCGACCGCAGTAAGGCCCATTATAATACTATTACACATCGGGGGGGTTGAGGGATGGACTCTGAACTAATGACCAGCTGTGGTAGGTTTAGGAAAGCTGTCTTGCCACATGTGCGCGTCCACCTTACCACCCATTCACTCTCTTTTTGAAGACATGAAATTTGAGATGCGGAAATTGCGGTTTTAGGTGGTTTTTCTAGGTAGAAGTTGATTATTTTCCTGGAGAGACGAAGATTATTAAAGAGTTGAAACAGAATTGGCTGAGAAACCAGGAGCGTCAATTTACACCGTGCGATGGTAAACAGTGAAGTCGTTCTGGTTGACGGCATTTGCGAGATCATAGTATTTATTTATTTTGTACTCATGGTCTTTTGGAATGTTTGATTCCCATAGAACAGTTAATTCTACAATAGGGGCCAACTTCCGAGGTAGGGAGTAGAGAGTTATATCTGACGGAGGGCTGTGTATCCGAGACTTTCAGGGAAATGATACTGTTTAGAGACCGAATCGACCTCCAGAATCCAATCTGAATATTTCTCAATTATCGAGAAAGGTTTTGTAGTGAAATGTTTTTTTTTTCTTTTAGAGCCATCCCTCACAAACTGTATTTTACAGCTGTTCATTCATTTTAGGTTTAATCCCTATGGCGATAGAAATAACTTTGGCGCAGACAGGGATCAGTTTGGCAACCCTATCCAGCAGCAGCCCAGGCAATACGACGGAGTTGAAAATGAGTACGGAGGACGAGGCTGGAATGATTCATTCCTCAATTCGGAGAGGTGAGCTTTAATCTTATTTAGAGGAAGAGTTTCTACAAAAGTTTTTTTACAAGAGAAAGTCCACATTTCATAAAGTATTTCAGGTACAGAACCTTGATATTCATTTTGACTCAAAGGGGAATGGGAATTTTAGTATTGGGTCCTTACCCATGAAGTTGCCGTTGTACGATTAACCTCGTACAGGTATGTTTTTTATGCGGTTTTTTGCCCGCAACGGAATAATCTTCGGTGGCTGTATTATTAGCTGGTTTTCTACTTACTCCGTGTTTCCTAGGATTTCCGTTTCACTGAAATTGGCTTCCTTCCAATAGGCGTAATCCGCGGAGTCACTCCTGCACGGCCGAGAGTCTTCTTTTGTTTTATTGAGTTACTTAGGAAAAGGGAGGCAAAGGGAGATACTTAGGAATCGGTGTAAACAAACAATTAAAGCTTTTTTATAGCGAAATCCCTTGTTTTATTCCTACTAACTTAAACGTATTTTACGATTATAATATTTGACCTAGACAGTGGTCGCCTATATTTCGCGCGGGGGTATGCTCCGCGCCTCTGGAGGTTACGACACGCGCTGTCGCCTCCAATTCTATTTCGTCACTGCCCGCCATGTTCAAAACGAGGTACATTATAAATTCCAGAAAACCGCCTCTGGGGCTGTGAATGGTTGAAAAATATACCTACCTTAAACCACGCCCTAGGCACACAACTGTTTAAGGGCGGGCCTTGCGTTCGTTTCCCTAAACGTATGAACGTTACAACAAATTAACATATAGTTTATGTACAATACTATTTAACCCTTGGTATTTTCATGGATGCATCTGTCTCTTTTGCAGGATTTTCGGCGACATCGACCTTAAAGTACTATAACTACGAAACTACTACACCAATCATAAAAAGAACAACTGCACAATGATTGCATTGAAATTTCGAATATAGAATATTAAAATATCATTTTGTAAAACAATTAGATAATTATGAATAAATATGAGAACGTCAAAGAAGTGAAAAAAAAACGCGGAACCAGATCTGGTCGTATCATACTCAACGGATAATTGTTTCAGAACCAGATTTGGTCGTATCATACTCAAGGGGTAATACTAACTAACATATGAGACAGGTACAATACCGTTCAATATTGTAATCGGATTAAATTACATGCATTTTTGATTTAAAAAAAAAAAGGATCTACCTTAGCACGGGCCTTTTCCTAGTTAGGAAGTTGATCGCATATCATAGCTTAATTTTCTCTAACCTAAGGTATTATTATTTTAAATATAGTTACATTTTTTATTTATTTAGAGTAGGTATTACAAAATTTAACTAGTACATTTTACCTTGTCACACTGTATGTAAATGAGGCAATAGCAGAAAACTGATTCTTATTGTGACTGAGACATGGTTATGACCGAAAGTCGCCTAACTAGGCCTGAGCCTGTTCTAAGGCAGACTTGAGCAATTTTCTTTGTGCATTATGATTACTATTTATTAACAATGCATATATTTCTAGACACAATCAAATAAAACTAATTATTAAAATAGTCTACAAAAAATTAAATTAAAAATAGAAAATTCAAATCATTTTAAAATAAAAATAAAATAAAATAAAACTAAATCTAATCCAAATAATAAATAAAACAAAATTAACATTAGAATAATCAGAATTAATAAAAATGCAAATTGATTGTCACTTTTTAAAATATCAATTGCTTAATAGAAATGAAAAATTTTAGAATGATATAATTTCGTATTTTTGTCAATTTATAAAAATGGAAAGTATCTCAATATTTAATGTTAAATTACTTAACTTATTCGCTATGTTAATTTCAACAGGCATGTCATATCTCTGCTATGGCTGTATCAGTCAAGTATTCAGGCATAAAGGCTCTCACATAGTACTTTGTTCTCATTTTTGAATAGGCAGCGTCCGAAACCCGCGTTTTATTGTTTCCTTACAAAGGGCGATCTCCATTCAACTATATTCCTTGCAGGAATAGGGGTGTCATTGTCCTTGTTAAAAGCGCCCACTCTGCTATCCCTTCCTGGGGTGTAAATATTTTATTTACAGCCCATTGGTCTTCCTTTGACTTCAACTTCTTTGTTCCTATTTCCATAGTGGATGTAACAAAGGGTTGAAATATTGCCGGTTTTTAAGCCTGTCAATGTGCCTCAAAATATTTTTCGTAATTCGTACAGCCATATAGGAAATTTAACCCGTTGAGTATGATACGACCAAATCTGGTTCTGAAACAATTATCCGTTGAGTATGATACGACCAGATCTGGTTCCGCGTTTTTTTCACTTCTTTGACGTTCTCATATTTATTCATAATTATCTAATTGTTTTACAAAATGATATTTCAATATTCTATATTCGAAATTTCAATGCAATCATTGTGCAGTTGTTCTTTTTATGATTGGTGTAGTAGTTTCGTAGTTATAGTACTTTAAGGTCGATGTCGCCGAAAATCCTGCAAAAGACACAGATGCATCCATGAAAATACCCATTTACTCCAAGGGTTAAGGCCAAAAACTTTGTATGAAAAATATATATTTAATTAATAGAAATATTGACCCCTGTTATCTATACAGATTTGTCATTTTAATGAGAGTTGCTTAATTCCTCTGCTGTAAAACTCTTGTAGACAAGAACCAATAAATGCTTTGAAGGCATTTTTCACCGACTCTTAAAAAGTTGATTCGTTTCCCTTGTAAAATGTTATCTTAATTCTGAATAAAATGAAACCATTGAAACAAGGTCGGGCAGGTACGGTGGGAGACCAAGAGTCTCAAGCCGCAACTCCTGCAACTTTGCGTCTGTATGCAGTGAAATCTGTCGTTATACGTTGTCATGCGAAAGCAGTGGCTATGAGCGATTGACCAGGCTCGGTTATTTAATCTTGAGCTTCTCTATCATTGTTTGAAGTTTTTAACGGTACACATTTACTGTAACTGTATAGCCAGACTGCAAGAAGCTATAATAGGAAACACCGGCACAGGATCTCATATTTGAAAATAATGCAAATTTTCAGCTTTAGCATGGTTGCACAAATGTAAATACAGTAGAGCGTCGATTATCCAAACGTCGGTCAACCGAACGACCGCTTAACCGAACTACTGCGGCCGCAGACTCTCGTTTAAAAACAGAACTCGATTGCCATGAATGTGATGAAGAAGATGGTCAAGAATGGATGAGGGTTGATGATGCAGATCCAGGGTACCAAATCATGCAGGACAGCGATATTGTAGACCTCGTGACTGACAATGCTGAAGCCGCCAGCACCTCATCGACTAAGGAATCAGAAAATGAAGATGAAAAAATACCTACACCTTCTGAAGCATTTACATGTCTATATACTGTCTTGCGATGGTTTGAAGCTCAAAATGAAAGCGACCAGTATCAGATATCTGTACTGAAAAATGTGCGGGAATAACTTCTCATAAGCGGTTAGGCTTGCTTCGACCGACCAAAATTAAGGACTTTTTTAACCCCTCAAATGTGAGGCGTCCCTTAAGGGATGCCTTGGCAAAATGTATACAAAATGTATATAAATTTATATAAATGTAAATATAAATGTAAATCTGCGCCTTTATAGTAATCCGCTCTATAGTAATGCTATAGCTCTATAGTAAACCCCGCTCTATGTAAATGTAAATGTAAATATAAATTTATATACATTTTGCCGTAGGCAACCCGAGCTAATCGCCATTCATTTGAGGGGTTAAGCGTTAATTCGTTCCTCTTCATGTACGTAAGCATTACACACATATCTGCACACATACAGTTTGTGCGGGATGGCTCTAAAGGCAAAAAACATTCAACTACAAAACCTTTCTCAATAATCGAGAAAGCTACAGATTGGATTCTGGAGGTTGATTCGGTCTCTAAGCAGTATAAATTCCCTGAAAGTCTCGAATGCACAGCCCTCCGTCCAGATATAACTCTTTACTCTCTATCTCGGAAGGTGGCTCTTATTGTAGAATTAACTGTTCCATGGGAATCAAATATCCCAAAAGACCACGAGTACAAATTAAATAAATACCATGATCTTGCAAATGCCGTAACCCGGAACGGCTTCACTGTTCACCTTCACGCGGTGGAAGTTGGCGCTCGTGGCCTGCCAGCTAAATCTCTATTTCACCTCTTTAAAGATCTTGGCCTTTCCAGAAAAATAATCAACTCTTTCTTAGAAAAATTATCTAAAACTGCGATTTGCGCATCTCAAATTCTATGGCTTCGAAGGGGGAGTGAATGGGTGGCAAGGTGAACGCTCACATGTGGCAAGACAGCTGTCCTAAACCTACCACAGCCGGTTCGTAAGTCCGGAATTCACTGCTCACCCCCCAGAAGTGTAAAAAATAGTATTATGATGGGCCCGACTCAGGTCGGTGAATTCCATGGCAGCTCCGTTTGTATTTATTTATTATTTGTTCATTGGATTACTACTCACTATTGTAATAAATAAAAAAAGTTAAAACATATTACATAGATAATACATATTATTATGTCCATATATGGTTTTATTAATACAGTTTTTTATACAGTTCGATTATCCAAATAAATCGGTTTTCCGAACACCCTTGTCCCCCAATTAGTTCGGATAATCGACGCTCTACTGTATATCAGCAAAAACACAACGGAAAGACACATAAACAGCTGATTCTTAAAAAAAAATAACATAGCTTTAATTAAAATTCATTTGAATTCGAAATTCCAACTCAAACCTAAGTTATCCAAGTTTAAAGTGGCCAGTGTGATATGATAAAACAGCAATTACACAGGTAAAGACCCAATATGAAAGGTATACCCAGAGTGTAACAACTAGGGATTTACAGCAATTAATTGTGCTTCTGTAAAGAAGTAATAATATCAAAATTCAACTCGTTAATCCATGTCGTATTGGAATTTTACGCATCCGAAGTTTTGTATATATCGATGATTAGGTGATAATAAATAAATACAAACGGAGCTGCCATGGAATTCACCGACCGGAGTCGGGCCCATCATAATACTATTTTTTACACTTCTGGGGGGTGAGCAGTGGATTCCGGACTTACGAACCGGCTGTGGTAGGTTTAGGACAGCTGTCTTGCCACATGTGAGCGTTCACCTTGCCACCCATTCACTCCCCCTTCGAAGCCATAGAATTTGAGATGCGCAAATCGCAGTTTTAGATAATTTTTCTAAGAAAGAGTTGATTATTTTTCTGGAAAGGCCAAGATCTTTAAAGAGGTGAAATAGAGATTTAGCTGGCAGGCCACGAGCGCCAACTTCCACCGCGTGAAGGTGAACAGTGAAGCCGTTCCGGGTTACGGCAGTTGCAAGATCATGGTATTTATTTAATTTGTACTCGTGGTCTTTTGGGATATTTGATTCCCATGGAACAGTTAATTCTACAATAAGAGCCACCTTCCGAGATAGAGAGTAAAGAGTTATATCTGGACGGAGGGCTGTGCATCCGAGACTTTCAGGGAATTTATACTGCTTAGAGACCGAATCAACCTCCAGAATCCAATCTAGTTATTTATTAAACCGAATTAAATAGGGTTTATTATATAAGTAGGGTTGTCATTATTTTAATCAAAGGCCCAACTAAAATCCAATCGTAAACCAAAAATCAATCGAGTCCAGTAACACAGCCAGAAAGTAAAAATGAAATCACATGAAAACAAAAAACACTCAAACACCCCAACATACAAAGAAGGCATGGCAACAGCCAAGGAGAAAAATCTCACCTGTCACCCATACATTGAGTATCTATCTCTGTCTTTATTTAGTGTGTCTCTTTCATCCATAAACTTGTTTAAACAACCCCAACGTAAATCAAAGTAATGCTGATGGCTCAGGCGCAAACTATTACCTGACACCCGCACACTGATCATCTATCTTTAACTTACTTATTGGCTGTTTCTCTTTCATCCATAAACTCATTTACCGCTTTAGCTTTTGGAATAAGATAAAAGCACTCACTCATTTAGTGAGTGAGTGAGTCACTCAGTGCACTTATTTTTACTATTAACCCGTTGAGTATGAGTCAACCAAATCTGGTCGCGAAACAATTATCCGTTGAGTACGAGTCGACCAAATCTGGTCGCGCGTTTTTTTCACTTCTTTGACGTTCTCATATTTATTCATAATTATCAAATTGTTTTACAAAATGATATTTCAATATTCTATATTCGAAATTTCAATGCAATCATTGTGCAGTTGTTCTTTTTATGATTGGTATAGTAGTTTCGTAGTTATAGTACTTTAAGTCGAGCGCCGTCGATGTCGCCAAAAATCCTGCAAAAGAGAGAGATGCATCCATGAAAATACCCATTTACTCCAAGGGTTAATAGTTAATATTGGAATTGGTATAAAGTTTTTGATATTTTCTATATATTTCGTCTGTGATAAACAAGCTTGTTAATTCCATTTTTGTTGAAACTGCTTTTTTTTAAAAAGTTTAAAAAGGTTGTTTTCTACACCTTCCACAGACCTAAGGTTTTCGAAATTCAAACTGTTCTGCAAAGACTGAAACAGTTATTGTACAGAATTTGAACGCCTGTTACGATTCCATTTAAAAATGGTTCAGTTTCGTTCCCTGCAAGTAGAGAAATGGACCCATTCATGCGATTTAGCTTATTCATTTTAGTGAGGAGATGCGGCACCTAAGTATCAAGCTTAGAAATGTATTTAAGCTTTTTTAAATGGCAAAAAGCGGTCGATTTGTCAATATTAAATCTCTCAGCAATCTCATCAGTTACAATCCTTGGATTTTCTTCCACTATCGAACACATACTGTCGTCATTAATACCAGAAAGTCATCCAGAGCGAGACTGATCTTCCAATTTGAAATCACTATTTCGGAATCTGCCAAAGAACTTTTGGCAGTCTACGCGGGTTTGTAGTCAAATGATCTACAAGCCCGCGTAGACTTCCACAAAAAGTTCCTTACTAATCAGCCAGAATAGCACCGGTCTGTGGTATGGCAGTACAACCATGAGCGATGTGGACTTGAAGAAGTCTCTCTTGCAGGGAGATTACGACAGCAATAGTATGGCTCACGCTATTGGCCTTCAATGCCAGAATGATTGGACAACAATTTGAGACTTTTGCATTCCTCCTCCAAAGCACTGGAAAGTAATGTTGAATGACTGGACGCCAGAGATGCTGAAATTTTATTTAAATGCCTTTCAGGATACACTTCCAGACCCCAGTAACCTCGCTCTTTGGAGCTATGCCGAGGATAGTTCATGTCCCCTTTGTAGCAACACCCCTTGCACAGCTAGACATATTCTAGCTGGCTGCAAGGTGGCCTTGGATCAAGGACGGTACACTTACCGCCACGACAAAGTCCTTGCTGTTATTCGCGAGGTACTTAGCCTCTCAGTGGCTCTGCCAACAAGGGTTCCACAGTATCATCCGAACCCCCAATACAGTTTGTGCGGGTTCGCTCTAAAGGCAAAAAACATCTCACTGCGAAACCTTTCTCAATAATCGAGAAAGCTTCAGATTGGATTATGGAGGTCGATTCGGTCTCCAAGCAGTATAAATACCCTGAAAGTCTCGGATGCACAGCCCTGCGTCCAGATCTAACTCTTTACTCTCTATCTCGGAAGATGGTCCTTATCGTAGAATTAACTGTTCCATGGGAATCAAATATCCCAAAAGACCACGAGTACAAATTAAATAAATACCATGACCTCGCAAATGTCGTCACCCGGAACGGCTTCACTGTTCACCTTCCCTGGTAAAAGTAAACGCTCGGGGCCTGCCAGCTAAATCTTTGTTTCACCTTTTTAAAGATCTTGGTCTCTCCAGGAAAATAATCAACTCCTTTCTAGAAAAAATATCTAAAACTGCGATTTCTGCATCTCTATGGCTTCGAAGGGGGAGTGAATGGGTGGTAAGGTGAACGCTCACATATGGCAAGACAGCTGTCCTAAACCTACCACAGCCGGTCTAACGTCCGGAATCTACCGTTCACCTCCCAGAAGCGTAATAATTGTTTATGATGGGGCCGATTTTTGGTTGGCGAATTCCATGGCAGCTCCGTTTGTATTTTATTTATCGGTCCGGACAGCAGGAGCCTAGTCCAAATAATTACTGAATGTTTTTTTGCGCAGTCCCAGTCAGAAAGATATTGTGTTTTGTAATATGTAGTGAAATATTAACCGGTCGGAAACCAGCATTCGCCCGCAAAAAACTGCACAACAACTTTTTGTTTGATTTTGTAATAAATACTAACAATATCGTTTTATAATGAATTCCCTCTTGTTACCTAATAATTAATCTTATTAGTAATGTATATTATATATTCATATAATATATATGGGGGGCGGCCAAAAGGGCTACGCTCAAATCTGTCAAAACGATGCAAAATGCCTATAGGCATTGTTGGGGCCCGACTGAAAGATTGTGACTTTGTCTTCCTTTTACAACTTTTACAACCATAGATTGATAACAATTCTACTGTATTGTTGTTAACAGGAACCGAAATCGGCAACCAGCAAATTTTGACAATGATCAAGGGTACCAAACGCCAACCGTCAACAGTACGATTGAAAATTTCAAGTTGTTTGACTCGGTGCGATACGGACAAACTGATTTGCTTCTTCATGTAAGTTTTAATGTAAATTATATAAATAAATACAAGCAGATGCTGAGGAATTCGCCGACTGGTACCGGGCCCATCAAAATATTATTATTACAGTTCAGGAGGTGAGCGGTGGACTCTGGACTAACAACTGACTGTGGTAGGTTTAGGACAGCTGTCTTGCCACATGTGAGAGGTCACCTTTCCACCCATTCACTCCCACTTTGAAGCCATAGAATTTGAGAAGCGGAAATTGCAGTTTTAGATGTTTTTTTCTAGGAAGTCGTTGATTATTTTGATCACTGAGAGACCAAGATCTTAAAAAAGATTAAAAAGATTTAGCTGGCAGCTAAATCTTTTAACCCAACTTAATTGCCACGAGCGCCAAATTTTATTTGAATGACTTTTAGCATACACTTCCAGACCCCAGTAACTTCGCTCAATGGAGCTATTCAGATGATAGTTTATGTCCCCTTTGTAGCAATACCCCTTGCACAGCTAGACATATTCTAGTTGGCTGCAAGATGGCCTTAGATCAAGGATGAATACTTACCGCCACGACAGCCCTCGCTGTTATTCGTGAGGTAATAAGCCTCTCAATGGCTCGTGCCAACAAGGGTCTGACAGTACCCTCCAAACCCCCAATACAGTTTTTGCAGGACTGCTCTAAAGGCAAAAAACATTTCACTTCAAAATGTTTCTCAATAATCGAAAAAGCTTCAGAGCGGATTCTGGAGGTCGATTTGGTCTCTAAGCAGTATAAATTTCCTGAAAGTCTCGGATGCACAGTCCTCCGTACAGATATAACTCTTTACTTTCCATCTCGGGAGATGGCCCTTATTGTACAATTAATTGTTCCATGGGAATCAAATATCCCAAAAGACCACAAGTACAAATTAAATATATACCATGATTTCGCAAATGCCGTCACCCGGACGGCTTTACTGTTCACCTTGACGCGGTGGAAGTTAGCGCTCATGGCCTATCAGTTAAATCTCTGTTTCACCTCTTTAAAGATCTAGGTCTCTTCATGAAAATAATCAATTCCTTCCTGAACAGTGACGCCGTTCCGGTTGATGGCGTTTGCAAGATCATAGTATTTATTTTGTTTGTGCTCTAGGTCTTTGGTGATATTTGACTCCCATGGAACTGTTAACTCTACAATAAAAATATAAGCCAAGGTTTTCCTGAATTTTTACTGTGTTTTCGGCATAGCATACAGACAGTAGCTTCTCTTAGAGCTACCCCAAAGCTAGCAAAGTTACGAGTCCTAAGGGCTACCAGAAACGGTAATAAGATTACCGACTGTGATGCTGTTAAACGAACTTCGCAGAAGCATGAGGCCACGCGCATCGACATATGGCCGCTACTACGCCGATGCAGATATTCAAACGATCGAGAAATTTGACAACCACCCCACCTGCGTAATACCTGCTTAACCTCAGACGTTTGCCGTAACGTATCCCTCTGATCACTTCCTTCGTACCCTATCCCTGCAACGACTTGCCACTCGAGAGTGCACTTACTGTTCTAACTTTGTGGTTTTGGGGTATACTGTGGTTTTGGGGCTAGTGCACCTTTGTCTGAATGCACCGATGATCTGACCTTGAAATTTTGTTTATGCATGCAATTATGATAGCCCGTCCTAAGTTCCACTATGACATGGCTGCTGTATGCAGGGTTGGCGCGGGACAGAGCATTTTAATGAAACCTTGTTTTTAAAAATGTGTTTACTATTAACTTATTTTATTTCAGGACGCAAGTCGCAATCTGAAGATAATCGCCGAACCTGACCAGTCAGCAGCCAATCTTCTGGGTACAACACAAGCCGCTTTACTCGGAGTGAGAGCTTGTCCTTTAAAAGCAGCCACACTCTGCTTAACTTCTGATGCTGAACAAGATAAGTGTGTTAGGATGAGGGTAAGCACTAGTCATAAGTAATTAGTTGTAATTTAACCAAGGTATACAATTTATCTTAATCATTATCATTTTAAGAAATCTTTTAAACATTATCATACTTAGTTGTAACAAAATTACCCTAATTACATACATAAAATTTGAATCCAAATATCATAAAAACGATCAGTAAACCATTGCATACAGGGTGATTTTAAATTAACCAGCATCCTTAAAGTGGGTGAATCAGTACAAGCAAATAAGCAAGTTGTGATGAAAAATTGTGGTAAAATAAGACAAAAAATAAAATTCAACGTTTTTTTTTAAGTATTTTTATTGTCATTAATTCCGATATCGCTAAAGTTAGCGAGATATAAGCGAAAAACTGAATCGGGGCGCCATTTTTCCAAGATGGCGGCTCGAGCGCAACAGATAGAACAGGGGACTTTTAGTATGTTTAACAGTACGCATCAAAGAAGATCTATGCTGAGTTTCAAACTGTTACTAATTATTTCTCCTAAAATTCCCTATTGTGGGTTATTATTTAAAATTATTATTTCTTTTTATACCTGCTTATAATTACCTATGTTTTTATTTTTAATATTTAATTATTCTAATAAATAAATAAATAAAATACAAATGGAGCTGCCATAGAATTCACCGACCGATATTCAATGTCTGCAGGCGTACAATATAGGCGGTTTGCACTCAATCTATTATGAAATTTTAATATCTTAACCCCTCTCCTCGCGAAGTAAAAACTCGCCCGTACCTTTTGAATGTGAAACCTTCGAGCGTGAAATCGGCGCGAATCGACGGCCTTGAGAATGACCATAACTTATAAACTACTATACGGATCATAAAAAGAAGAACTGTAAAATGATCACATTGAAATTTGAAATATAAAACATTATAACCTTATCTCGTAAAACAATTAAGATAATAATGAATAAATATTACAAAGTTGGCGAACTGAAAAAACTCACTTATTCAATCATTTCGATGTTTTTATCACAAAATACGGAACTATATGCAGAAACTCTATACCATATTCAATTGGACTATTTCAAGGCTGTTGCCTCTCCCCGACGATTTTTAATATAGTTTTTAATATACTGCTGGAAAGCCTGACCCAGTTTGACAGGAAGTGGGGCTACCGTTTTAAAACAGACGGCCAATACACCTCGTCGTGCCTCGCGTTTGCCGACGACCTAACTTTCATCACCAGAAGCCCCAAGCAGCTTTCCCTGCTATTACAGAAAGTGGAGCTTTTCTGCGACTGGTCAGGCTGTATAAAAGTAAAGCCCTCCAAATGTTTTTGCCTTGGACTCGCCCGCATGGGCACAAAATTTACATCCTATGACCCCAAATTAGTCTATAAGGGCTCTAATATCTCCCTTATAGACCCAAACAATCATTTCAAATTCCTCGGCAGAAAAATCACCCATCAGGGAAAAGACGTCTCGGGCGATCATGTTATAGAGCATTTCAAAAGTTGCCTGGCGAAAATAGATGCCTTGCTAATTTCTGGCCCTCGTAAGGCCTGGATCTATGACAATTATCTAACGTCACATTTGTCATGGCCCTTTCTTATTTACGATTTTACCAAAACCCAACTGTCCCGTCTAGATGCGCTGGTGACAGCTAGTTTAAAATCCTGGCTGTCCTTAGCCAAACCAGCTGACCCCTCGACTCTCTTCAGGTCCAAACAAAATTTTGGGCTAGCGCTTAAACTGCCCTCTCTGCTCTACGCCAACTCCAGAATAACCAAAAATTCGATTCTGTGCAATTCCAAAGATCCGGCAATATCGAAGCACGTAATAAGTGGCCGTAGTGATTCAAATGATCTACAAGCCCGCGTAGACTTCCACAAAAAGTTCCTTACTGGAATCAGCCAGAATGGCACTGGTCTGGGGTATGGCAGTACAACCACGAGCGACGTGGACTTGAAGAAGTCTCTTTTGCGGGGAGATTACGACAGCAAGAGTATGGCTCATGCTATTGGCCTTCAATGCCAGAATGATTGGACAACAATTGGGGACTTTTGCATTCCGCCTCCAATGCACTGGAAGGTAATGCTCTATGACTGGACGCCAGAGATGCTGAAATTTTATTTGAATGCCTTTCAGCATACACTTCCAGACCCCAGTAACCTCGCTCGTTGGAGCTTTGCCGAGGATAGTTCTTGTCCCCTCTGTAGCAATACCCCTTGCACAGCTAGACACATTCTAGCTGGCTGCAAGGTGGCCTTAGATCAAGGACGGTACACTTACCGCCATGACAAAGTTCTCGCTGTTATTCGCGAGGTAATTAGTCTCTCAGTGGCTCGTGCCAACAAGGGTTTGACAGTATCCTCCAAACCCCCAATACAGTTTGTGCGGGATGGCTCTAAAGGCAAAAAACATTTAACTACAAAACCTTTCTCAATAATCGAGAAAGCTGCAGATTGGATTCTGGAGGTTGATTCGGTCTCTAAGCAGTATAAATTCCCTGAAAGTCTCGGATGCACAGCCCTCCGTCCAGATATAACTCTTTACTCTCTATCTCGGAAGGTGGCTCTTATTGTAGAATTAACTGTTCCATGGGAATCAAATATCCCAAAAGACCACGAGTACAAATTAAATAAATACCATGACCTTGCAAATGCCGTAACCCCGAACGGCTTCACTGTTCACCTTTACGCGGTGGAAGTTGGCGCTCGTGGCCTGCCAGCTAAATCTCTATTTCACCTCTTTAAAGATCTTGGCCTTTCCAGAAAAATAATCAACTCTTTCTTAGAAAAATTATCTAAAACTGCAATTTGCGCATCTCAAATTCTATGGCTTCGAAGGGGGAGTGAATGGGTGGTAAGGTGGACGCTCACATGTGGCAAGACAGCGGTCCTAAACCTACCACAGCCGGTTCGTAAGTCCGGAATCCACTGCTCACCCCCCAGAAGTGTAAAAAAATAGTATTATGATGGGCCCGACTCCGGTCGGTGAATTCTATGGCAGCTCCGTTTGTATTTATTTATATACGGTTATGTTCTTTATTAAATGCTTTACCAAAACTATGATAAAGCATTGAACCTACTTATGAGAATACCCATTGTTTTTTTTTCCATCTCAGACTGCCCTGAAGGCCCAGCTGTTGACCCCTTCGTTAGTGTGCTACCGAGGTCACTCAGCTGCAGAATGCGCCCGAGCCGTCGCAGGAGGAAACGCCGATATTGCCATTCTTGATGCAGCCGATGTTGAATCTGCCGGTCGCAAGTATGGACTCGTGCCGTTCATGCAGGAGGTATTGCATTTCACTTTTGCTTCATTTATTTTGAAGTGTACCACACTTGTTCTAAGTACCTACATATAAATGTACACAAATGTCTCTTTCATTTCCTCTTTCCTTTCCCCTTGCGGTTGCAACAAGAGGTGAAGCAGTTCAGTTTGATTATTAGCATCGGAGTTATTCTGATTGTTTAGAGTTGCGAGTTGGTTCTTTTTACCATTCCGCTCATGTGCTTTACCCACTTTTAAGTCGCTCGATTTGGTCACTTTAAGACCTTTCTGTGATGACGTCGCTTCCAACGATGGCCATCAATGACTGTAGCTGCAGTGGGGAGTTTGAGTCCAATATATAACACGGCTTAGTCCGTTCAACAATCAGGTTTCATTCCTCTTATACAAGCTGATGAGCAAAGAGTGGGTCTGCGAATAACTCTGCCTCGCCAGCAAAGATAGCTGAGGGAAGAAAAATCAGGGGTCTCAAGTTAGCGATAAAGATATCAAACGCTAGGCAGGCCTGACCACCGAGCCTTGAGGCACATCACTTAGGGTTTCATGAGAATCCGACAGGTCTTTCTCTACTCTTACTCTGAATATCCGTTCTCTTTTCCATCCATTTTAATAGATTGTCACTAATGATAATATGTTGCGATTTCTGTATTAGTTTTTTTGTGGAGACATTGTCAAAAAGTTTTTGATAATCTAGGTACAGCACCTCAACTGGATGGCTTTCATTCCAATCTTTGGTCGATTGCTCCAGGCAGGTCAACAGACGGTCTGGCCAAGACACTTAACCCTTGGAGTAAATGGGTATTTTCATGGATGCATCTGTCTCTTTTGCAGGATTTTCGGCGACATCGACTTAAAGTAACATAACTACGAAACTACTACACCAATCATAAAAAGAACAACTGCACAATGATTGCATTGAAATTTCGAATATAGAATATTGAAATATCATTTTGTAAAACAATTAGATAATTATGAATAAATATGAGAACGTCAAAGAAGTGAAAAAAACGCGCTACCAGATTTGGTCGACTCGTACTCAACGGATAATTGTTTCGCGACCAGATTTGGTTGACTCATACTCAACGGGTTAAGATGTTGTGAAAATACATTGCATCGTACCTACCAGTTTAATTTATTGTACCAATTTTTTTATTGTCAGTTGTTTTATTGTAAATTGTTATATTATAGTCTTTGTTTTTGTAAATTGGAAAGTTTAAAGTAATTAACTCTAGATGATTTCTTTGCTAAATTGAGTAACTAGTTTAACCCTTTGAGTATGATACGACCAAATCTGGTTCTGAAACAATTATCAGTTGAGTATGATACGACCAGATCTGGTTCCGCGTTTTTTTCACTTCTTTGACATATTTATTCATAATTATCTAATTGTTTTACAAAATGATATTTCAATATTCTATATTCGAAATTTCAATGCAATCATTGTGCAGTTGTTCTTTTTATGATTGGTGTAGTAGTTTCGTAGTTATAGTACTTTAAGGTCGATGTCGCCGAAAATCCTGCAAAAGAGACAGATGCATCCATGAAAATACCCATTTACTCCAAGGGTTAAGATTAATTTAATGTTATCCTACACAATTGTAATGGTTGTACTAGAAATAAATACTCTTCTTCTTCTTAGCCACTGAGATGGACATATTTTGTATACCCTTTGGCAGCTAAAAATGCAACTCCCAGCTATCTCATTTTTATCATAAACGGGTACTTTGTTTTACTTAGTTTTTATATTTTATATATTATTAATGTCATTTTATCTTACTTGAGTACATCGGTTATTATGGACTTGTACATACTAGATTTATATTCAAGGGCGAATTGGATTTGTCTGTAAAGCTCCTGAATAATATTTGAAATAAATAAATAAATAAATCTTCTAGGGATTGTGCACCGATTTTGAGCTGTAGTTGCTAAGTCTAGCTTATATTTTTTTATTGAATTTTGTTATACAAATTTAAGGGGAGTCATGCTTTGCACTAGTCTCATGTATCTATATTTACAAATATGCATTTTTTGGTAGATATCGTTATTGCTTTACAGGGGGTGTCAAAACAAATACTGTTCCAGGGCTCTACATACCCCGAGACCTGGCCGGTAGAGTCGTGATCCTTCGTCATCTTTAATCAGGAAGGGCCAATTTCAGAGAGATTTACAATTCATGTAATATTAAATATATTTACTTTCTCTATTCTCTAGATTTATGGAGATGGCCGTGGTTACTATTATGCTGTTGCTGTTTCTAAAGAAGAGGATCCAGATACAGAAATCACATATCTACGAGGTATATAATTTAATCTTTAAATTTTGGCATATATACTATGATACTATTTTGCCTTGACTTTCACATTGTGCTTTAGGCAAAAACACATGTCACAGCGGAATCTCCATGGCTGCCGGTTGGATATACCCGCTTGCTTACCTCATAGCCAACGGGTGGATCAGGTGAGTTGCAAATTTTATTATTATCTAGGCAAATCAAGTCACCTTCAGTAGCTTATGACTTGACTTGAGTTCCACTCCTATCGGAGGTTGGACAACATCACAGCTATCTTCACTTTAGAGGTTGCTGCTCTGACCAGCGAGGTGGCTCAGCCGCAGCCAAATCAGTCCCGGAGGTTCCTTAGCCACGAAAGCCGCCTCCTGCCGGCGCTTCTCTTCCTAGCGATCTTGCCTTGGATAATGAGGTGGAGCAATTTTTATTTGTCATTCCTCAAGAAGTGACCGAAGTACGACATCTTCCTGTGTTTGATGGTGATCTTCTTTTAAAGTCGGCTCAGTACTTCAATATTAGTGACTGTCACGCCATGAGATTTTCAATGATTCAGTACGGCCAATATATTTTAAAATTCGAGTCCCTAACTGCCCTGAAAAGCTTTAATATTGGCAAAAAACAGAAAAGCGGCAAGACCTGATAAAATACGTATTAGAAGCATTAACCTTTCGGAAGTCAGTCATTCCACACAAAAGAGTTTTTTTTGAATCCCAGTTAAACTCAAGAAGGCAACTATCTATAACTTATTTCAAGCTCCTAGGGTTTGTCATACGGCAATCCAAACACTTAAGTAATATTCAGATTATTCATTGTACAACTCAATTGTTAGAAGTCGCATGGAAACAAACCTATATCCGCACGCTGGAAAAGGTAGAGAAGTGTTTTTTTTTTAGATTTTTCTACTTCGAGTAGTATGTATATTATCCATCTTTGTAACCGACTTAGTTTATCACAGGCATGGTTGGCTATAATTCTCTCTGTGTCGGAAGTGAAATCCTGACTATGTCCTATATTTTTAATCTGTTTAACCCTTCAGGCCTCGGCCCCTCAGCCGATTGACAAGTTGATGTCCCAAAAAATTTTAGTAAAATTAGTAAAAAAATTGAATTATGACACTGTCTCACCAAAACTTTAATTACTGCCAAATCACTGTACCCATAATTAAAATAAAACATATTAACATAATAAAACATAATAAAATAAAACAAATTAAAATAAAATTAAAACGGGGCCGTCACGCTGAATCGTTTTGTGGCCGATATCGGCCAATTGGGGCTCTAGGGGTTCAAGGTAAAACGGATAACCCCAACTTACTAGACAAAGTGGATCCTTTGTGCCTAATAATTATCTTCATCCTCGATCACACCATCTTTTCACGGAGCCGTTCTGGCGCACTAACCTTATGAGGTAAAACTTGTTAGCGTGTGCTTTGCGGCACTTAAATGGCATTAACTCGATGGCAATAGATCTCGATATTTTTACCGCCAACCCTCATATGTTTAAATTACACGTAATTAATTATTGATTCTTATATGATACGAGGGTCATTTGAAAAGTTTCCAGCTTTTTTATGAAAAACACATATTTTGAAGCAAAACAAAATTTATTTCTCGACGCAGTCTCCCTGCAACTTGATACATTTGGTCCAACATTTCTCCGATCCTTTTAAACCGTCTGAAAAAAATGATTTTCGAAACCTGAAAAATACTGGTTTACAGTGTTTTTTCCACCTATCGCGCGACACTCGCGAGACATGTCCGTCGGTATGTGCTTTTAGTCGATTGTCAATAAACGCAGCACCCAGCGCGCGGATAATTTTCACATATCCAAATCTTGGGCAACCATTCAGATGATATCCCACAAGCCTTAGCAATATCCTTAACAATCAATCGACGATCTTCGAGTTCTTAACAATCAATCGATGATCCTCGACGACGATTACAGTTTGATGCACTAAATCGACCATTTTGTCAGCTGTAGCGGTTTTCAGGCGCCCGGAACGTTTCTCGTCTAAAATGCTCGTACGACCACATTTGTACTCAGACACCCGATGTTTAACCGTTGTAAATGAAGAAGAAGCTTCACTGTATCCTGAGTTACTCAACTTTTATTTCCCGAGTCTTTTTCCCTTTCAAATGAAGGAATTTTATCACTGCATGATACTCAATTTTCTCCATTGTTGAAAGACAACGTTAGCTGAGAACTTTGGAAGAGTGCCATGGTCAAAGTAATGATCAGAATGACTTGAAATTTTTAAGGTTTGAATATGTCAAGGTCATCTATTGGACGGCGAAAGTTTTATTTTTCTACAGTTACGTTTTGTCAATGAGGCCGGAAACTTTTCAAATGACCCTGACAGCTAATATTTTATGCAACATTCTATTTGTATAGTTACTAGTTGATATCTTTATTACTTTTTCTTTTCAATGCATTTTTTCTGTAATGTTGATTAATAATAAGTGAGTAAACAAGTATATAATTAATAAACGAATAAATAAATAATTTATGGGACAAATATTTCTGAAGAGGTGGAGTAACTGTATGGAGTCAAACTGGGTTACGTAATAACACCTCATTTTTTCAGAAGGTACTACATACATCTTACTTAGCCCCACTATCTATAGAATGGTTTCAGACATCTACTATATCCTTGTTTCAAACTATTGCCAATAAAGTTGTAATTGCCACTATGATGTCCAACGTTCGATAGCATGTTGGAATAGTACCAGAGTCATAGCCCATAGATCAGAGGATATGGCCCCATATTCGAAACTGCCTTTCTTTTCCCTATTGTTTATAGTAACTATTAGTATACTCTATTAACTTTATTATCTTAATTTTACAGATCATACGGTTGCGACGGAGCGAAAGCAGCATCCGAATATTTCACTAAGAGTTGCGTGCCAGGCGCTTTGAGCTCCGAGTACACCAGCAGCCTGCCGCATGACAATCTGTGCCATCTTTGCCATGGGGCTTCTTTCAGGAGATGCCGAAGGGACGCATCTGAGGACTATTTTGGTACGTTCTTGTAGCGGTAGACAATTACTGCTTTAGCCGAGTCATTTTCGACACTCGAATGATTCGTTTGAAAGGCAGAGTCGATTGTAGGCTTGCGTTGGCAGTCGGCGATCCAACATAGAATAGTCGATACAGCTTTTGGTGTTTTTGATTGACAAATCGATGGTCCTTACGTGTACCCTGCTATGTGCAAATATCCAATTATTTACGAGTAATATAACTTACCTTTAGATGGTTAGATGGTTCTTATCGTAGAATTAACTGTTCCATGGGAATCAAATATCCCAAAAGACCACGAGTACAAATTAAATAAATACCATGACCTCGCAAATGCCGTCACCCGGAACGGCTTCACTGTTCACCTTCACGCGGTGGAAGTAGGCGCTCGTGGCCTGCCAGCTAAATCTTTGTTTCACCTTTTTAAAGATCTTGGTCTCTCCAGGAAAATAATCAACTCCTTTCTAGAAAAATTATCTAAAACCGCGATCTCTGCATCTCAAATTCTATGGCTTCGAAGGGGGAGTGAATGGGTGGTAAGGTGAACACTCACATGTGGCAAAACAGCTGTCCTAAACCTACCACCGCCGGTCGTCAGTCCGGAATCCACCCTTCACCTCCTAGAAGTGTAAAAAAAACAAAAAATGTATATGATGGCTTATTAAATAGAATAGAATAACTTTATTGTGCTATAAAAACATAACTTAATGAATGGCGGACTTATCATTGATTATATAGGGTATTAGTTAACTCAATGCCGTACTACGTTTTGGCATCTAGGATTTTACTACGAAACACAATGTGAAACAGAATGGCAGTCATAGTTCCAAACTTTGATTAATTTTCTCTTATGTTCAGTAACCCAATAAATGGTATTCTAAATTCGTTACGGTATCCTATCTCGAAATAAAATCCTACTACTATTATAAACGCGAAAGTTTGTAAGAATGTATATATGGATGTTTGTTACCTTTCACACAAAAACTACTGAATGGATTTCAATACAACTTTACCATAATATAGCTTACACATCAGAATAACACATAGGCTATAATTTATAAAGATATATAGTTTTCTATCATCATTATCACAATTTTCCACCACCACGCGGGTGAAACCGCGGGGCGCAGCTAGTAATAATATAAATAAAATAAAATAAATTAAAAATAAAATACAAACGGAGCTGCCATGGAATTCACGGACCGGACTCGGGCCCTCTTTACTTAATCAAGTAAAGAGGAAGCCGTCGGGCTCTACTCCGGGTCCCGATGGTATTCCCTATTTAGTATACAAAAAATGCCCCTGCCTTCTGCAATATTTAGGATCCATCTTCCGAAATATATGGAATAGCGGTGTAGTCCCACAGAATTTTGGCCGAGCGACAGTCATCTTAATTCCGAAGGTCCCAGTTTGCACCGGACCAAAGGACGCTCGGCCCATTGCTCTGACAGACACTGTGGCCAAAATCTTTTTTAGCATAGTCCACACGAGGATGAGCGAATTCATGCACCGGAATGAGTACCTTGGAGTATCAGTTCAAAAAGGCTTCATGCGTGGCGTCTCGGGCTGCCTTGAGCACAATTCTCTCCTGGCTGCTGCCATCAAGGATGCGAGACAGCACGAACGCTAAATCAATGTATGCTGGCTCGACCTAGAGAATGCCTTCGGGTCAGTCCGACACAGTCTCCTCCACTTTGCACTCCGCTGGTACAACTTCCCACCAGTCGTGTGTGACATTGTAGCCTCCTACTACAACTGTCTGACGTTCCATGTTAAAACGCAAGAATGGACTACCCGCTCTATACCATATTCAATTGGACTATTTCAGGGCTGTTGCCTCTCCCCAACGATTTTTTATATAGATTTTAATATACTGTTGGAAAGCCTGACCCAGTTTGACAGGAAGTGGGGCTACCGTTTTAAAACAGACGTCCAATACACCTCGTCGTGCCTCGCTTTTGCCGACGACCTAACTTTTATCACCAGAAGCCCCAAGCAGCTTTCCCTGCTATTACAGAAAGTGGAGCTTTTCTGCGACTGGTCAGGCTGTATAAAAGTGAAGCCCTCCAAATGTTTTTGCCTTGGACTCGCCCGCATAGATACAAAATTTACATCCTATGACCCCAAATTGGTCTATAAGGGCTCTAATATCTCCCTTATAGACCCAAACAATCATTTCAAATTCCTCGGCAGAAAAATCACCCATCAGGGAAAAGACGTCTCGGGCGATCATGTTATAAAGCATTTCAAAAGTTGCCTGGCGAAAATAGATGCCTTGCTAATTTCTGGCCCTCGTAAGGCCTGGATCTATGACAATTATCTAACGTCACATTTGTCATGACCCTTTCTTATTTACGATTTTACCAAAACCCAACTGTCCCGTTTAGATGTGCTGGTGACAGCTAGTTTAAAATCCTGGCTGTCCTTAGCCAAACCAGCTGACCCCTCGACTCTCTTCAGGTCCAAACAAAATTTTGGGCTAGCGCTAAGACTGCCCTCTCTGCTCTACGCCAACTCCAGAATAACCAAAAATTCGATTCTGTGCAATTCCAAAGATCCGGCAATATCGAAGCACGTAATAAGTGGCCGTAATGATTCAAATGATCTACAAGCCCGCGTAGACTTCCGCAAAAAGTTCCTTACTGGAATCAGCCAGAATGGCACTGGTCTGGGGTATGGCAGTACAACCACGAGCGACGTGGACTTGAGGAAGTCTCTTTTGCGGGGAGATTACGACAGCAACAGTATGGCTCATGCTATTGGCCTTCAATGCCAGAATGATTGGACAACAATTGGGGTCTTTTGAATTCCGCCTCCAATGCACTGGAAGGTAATGCTCTATGATTGGACGCCAGAGATGCTAAAATTTTATTTGAATGCCTTTCAGCATACACTTCAGACCCCAGTAACCTCACTCGTTGGAGCTTTGCCGAGGATAGTTCTTGTCCCCTCTGTAGCAATGCCCCTTGCACAGTTAGACACATTCTAGCTGGCTGCAAGGTGGCCTTAGATCAAGGATGGTACACTTACCGCCATGACAAAGTTCTCGCTGTTATTCGCGAGGTTAATTAGTCTCTTAGTGGCTCGTGCCAACAAGGGTTTGACAGTATCCTCCAAACCCCCAATACAGTTTGTGCGGGATGGCTCTAAAGGCAAAAAACATTTAACTACTAAACCTTTCTCAATAATTGAGAAAGCTACAGATTGGATTCTGGAGGTTGATTCGGTCTCTAAGCAGTATAAATTCCCTGAAAGTCTCGGATGCACAGCCCTCCGTCCAGATATAACTCTTTACTCTCTATCTCGAAAGGTGGCCCTTATTGTAGAATTAACTGTTCCATGGGAATCAAATATCCCAAAAGACCACGAGTACAAATTAAATAAATACCATGATCTTGCAAATGCCGTAACCCGGAACGGCTTCACTGTTCACCTTCACGGGTAGAAGTTGGCGCTCGTGGCCTGCCAGCTAAATCTCTATTTCACCTCTTTAAAAATCTTGGCCTTTCCAGAAAAATAATCAACTCTTTCTTAGAAAAATTATCTAAAACTCCAATTTGCGCATTTCAAATTCTATGGCTTCGAAGGGGGAGTGAATGGGTGGTAAGGTGAACGCTCACATGTGGCAAGACAGCTGTCCTAAACCTACCAGCTCCAGCTCCGTTTGTATTTATTTATTATATACTATTCTTTTACACTTCTGAGGGGTGAGCAGTGAATTCCCGACTAACGACCGGCTGTGGTAGGTTTAGGACAGCTGTCTTGCCACATGTAAGCGTTCACCTTACCACCCATTCTCTCCTCTTTCGAAGCCATAGAATTTGAGATGCGCAAATCGCAGTTTTAAATATTTTTTTTAGGAAAGAGTTGATTATTTTTCTGGAAAGACCAAGATCTTTAAAGAAGTGAAATAGAGATTTAGCTAGCAGGTCACGAGCGCCAACTTCCACCGCGTGAAGGTGAACAGTGAAGCCGTTCTGGGTTACGGCATGTGCGAGGTCATGGTATATATTTAATTTGTACTCGTGGTGTTTTGGGATATTTGATTCCCATGAAATAGTTAATTCTACCATAAGGGCCACCTTCTGAGATAGAGAGTAAAGAAATATATCTGGACGGAGGGCTGTGCATCCGAGACTTTCAGGGAATTTATACTATTTAGAGACCGAATCGACCTCCAGAATCCAATCTGAAGCTTTCTCAAAATGTTTTTTCTTTTAGAGCCATCCCACACAAACTGTATTGGGGCATCCTGCACAAACAAACGTTAAAATCGTACTTCTTATTATTTTAATATTATTTACATAAAGTCAAGATATCACATGAACAGTTTCATTTTTTCCGTCTAGGTGACGTAGGAGCTCTGAGATGTCTAGTAGAAGGCGGCGGTGACGTGGCTTTTGTGAGGCACAGTACTGCCTTGCAAGTAGCCGGCGGAAGAAGGCGAGAATGGTGGAGTAGAAATACGCTACGGGATGACTTCCAGCTACTTTGTCCAGATGGTAAGATTATTATTATATTTTACACTAGCATAGCTGATGCGTGTATATCACCATGCATTTATTTTCAAACTTGTCAATGTTTTGCACTGAGAGAAATGTTCAGTTTATTTTTAAAGTTGACAGAGTCTGCACTTATCTCTTCCTCTGACAATGTATTCAAAGCATCCATCACAAGATTTGTTATAAGTGTATCCTCAAGTTCGACACTGCAATCGCTTTATTTCATTTCAACGAGTGTCAACGCTGTTGTTTGTTGTTGTTCTTGGTATACATGTTCTCAAGGTTGGCAAGGTTGGTGTCTATTAGATCTCCTCGCTGCCTATGTTCCTCTAATATTGTTAGGCGGAGTTCTTTCTGTCATACTTCATATGGTTTGTTCCTCAGTGTTACCTCCAACTTTGTTGTTTTTTTCCGAACTCTTTCCAGGGGATCTATATCTTTCTTAAAGTACGAATTACATACTTGGTAGGAGTATTCGAGGAGCGGGCGAATGTAGGTTTTATAGAGCTTGAGGAAAAAAATCGCTGCTGATAATAGGCTCTTAACTATATCCATTAAGCGGGTTTCCTATTTGTGGTCCCAGGACATAATGATGCCAAAGATACACCACTTCCAATGAAATTAAATTTTCATCTTTTGTCTTGTAGTGTAGTCTTCTATCACACCACAGAATATCTATTCTTGTAGTACTTCTATCAAACCTCGCAGAGCTTAGATCGGAACACTAAATAGGTCCTTAGAATTTTGTTGCCATGGCTCTTTATACTGATATAGAACTACACTTTGATTAAATTGCCAAACTACAACTGTATTTGGATACCTACGTTTCCAGACTTCCCCGTTAATCCGCCAAATACACTACTGCTTTTGCAGAGTGCACTGCCCAGAGGATTACTTCATGGAAGACAGAATGGCAAGTGTCATTACAACTCTCAGGGGTGGCGGGTTCGCCCATAACAATTTATACCCCTCATTGTGCTTTTGTACCTAATTCTTGTATTTTTCTGGTGTATAAGGTTTTTTGTATAAAAGGTTACTATTTTCCTGGATAAATTAGAAATTGTTTATTTTTATAGGTACACGAGCTAAGATTCACGAATGGAAACGCTGTAACCTCGGTCGCGTGTCGTCTGTCGCGCTTGTTGGACGTCCAAATAACACGCAGCTTGACATTTACGCAAACTTGATGGTGTATGCACAGCAGTACTATGGCAGTTTAGCTGGAGACGAGTTCAGTTTTGGTAAGATAACTGAGTTAGAATGTTTTAAACTTTTGTGCCTAATAATTATATTCATGCTTTATCTCACCATCTTTTCGCGGAGCCGTTCTTGCGCATTAACCTTACGAGGTGGAACTTATTAGCGCGTACTTTGCAATGGTATGAGTTCGATATTTTCCTCCCAACCCTGATGGGTTCAAATTAGGCAATTAACTATTCTTATCCGATAGCTATTGCAATCGATTATTTATGCAACATTGTATTCAAACAACCTTTTATTTTGTTCTGAGGAACCACATCACAATGCACGCCGGCACGGCCGACATGCGTTGATAGAAATCTGCACACGCAAATGTCACAATGGCGGTACGTCTGCGTGTATCGCCTGCTATTGAATGTTGTACGTAACCCCCTTTCACTGGCGCACGGCGCGAGGAGAACGGTTGAGCTGCCGGAGCTCGTAAAGACACTTTCGAAGCTGTTAGCCCAGAATCCGCTGTCGAAGCGGTAATTGTTTGGTTATAGCAACCGATCGTGCAGCGCTCGATTGTCGCCGAGATGCGTTGGCGCGGGACTGGTTTCTGCGACGACGTTGTCCCGCGGGCAGAGCGCTGACTTATCGATCGAGCGTGTTAGTACGCGTCAATTCCAACAGATAGCGTATAATCGATATGTGACCTGGGAAAATATAAAATATACATTTAAATTAAATAGAAATACCAAAGGGTAATATCGAACAGAAGTTATTAGTCAATATATTTGGCATTGGTTTTTATGTATTGCTGATTAGTAATATATGATTAAATAAATAAATATACATGGAATGCTAATATGGTAATATACTTCTTTTTCTAGGTATGTTCCAATCGCCTGAGCCGTTCAGTGATCTGATATTTAGTGACAGCGCTCGTAGGTTACGAGTGTTGCCATACGAAGACAGAGATGCACGCAGTTACGTTGGACCGGATCTTTTGAGGGCGGCGAGAATCGTCGATTGCAATGCCGGTAAGGAACGTTTTTAACTGTCTCCATAGTCATTCCTTCATTATTCTGGACAGGCAACTCTGCTGATACTTCCAGATCAAATGTCGTAAAGCTAGTCATAAACAATATTAACACGTTTTCAGGTAGAAGTCTAGTCTGTTTTTAAATTGATTGACAGAACTTGCAGTAATCACTTCAAATGGTAGTTTATTCCACATGTCCACCACTCTATTTTGCAAAACGTTCTTAATAGGATTAGATTTTAATTTTGCACAGTTGTGTTTTTTGCTGATGCCTTGAAGATTTGTGTTGACGTTGAATTTGTAAATATTTTTTAGCCCAGGTACATTGTAATAATTTGTGAGAATTTTATGTGTCTCAATCAGGTTCCCTCTTTGTCTTCTTTATTTGAGAGTCGGCAGTCCAATAATTCCAGGTAATAATATAATTTCTATCCTTCAGGCCCACTGGCATTTTGTTGCCCTCCGCTTCACTTTTTCCAGGATATCTACATCTTTGCATAAGTAGGGGTTCCAGAGCTGGTGACCGTACTCAAGATTATGTCTCATATATTCCTTGTGTCCATGTCTCAGATATCTTTTTAAACACCTCTTTTGACAGATGTTGTTTTTTTTTGTTTTATTTGGGATTGTGGGAAAACGAAGATCCGCAGGATGATTGATAGAGATTTTACTCAACTCTTCATAAACATTGCGGATGATGAGCGATAGTATGCATCCTCGGTACACCTTTTTTGTTTTCAATCTTAGAACAGTCAGGGTTACTTGCATCAACCGACCTGTTAACTTCTCCTAACTGTCAGCTAACCACGACAAACAATTTAACAGCCGGTTAAATTGTGTCGGCATGCACAAACTACTTTGACACACCGGTAAACTAACGCCGGTCAGAGTCCGCAAAATCCATTTTTGAGTGTTATAATATAGCCATAGACACAATTGAGATCGCAATTGCTTGCCTCAGCCAATCACAGCATAGTTCAAAATGGCGGATGGGTGGTTTTCAGCTGATCAGCTGTCAAACGCCAAACGCTTTTGTTCGAGCCCTCACGTCCGCGTCTTTTCGCTCGTTCTGCAGTTTTTCTGGTGTTTTTCTGGTCATTATTTTTGACCTATGCCGTAGGACGATTTTTGATTGACGATTAAGAATTTGGATTGAATTTTTCACGTAATACCGACATTTCACACTTTTAATAAACCGGCACATGAAATTTGAGTCGTTACTAGATTGAATGCATTTGCCTCAATACATGGGCGTACTCAGGGGGGGGGGGGGGGGGGGCAGGGGGGGGCAGCTGCCCCCCCCCTGGATTTTGTATTCCTAGGTACCTACTATTGTCGCCTGTATTGCGTTTTCCAAGGACAGCAAGCCGTCAACAATATAGGGCAAATCATCAAGCTGATTCATTAAGCGAGTATTTTCGACGCTCGTTATACGTGTCCTTTTTGGATTCTTTATCATCCTCATTGGAGGCGAGGTTCGGCAAAGACCAATCACCAGCGTTTGGTCTTTCATTGTTATATCCTGCTCAGATAATAGAAATTACAGATCTAAAATTAAAAAAAAATATGGAAGAAGTATCTAAATTTTAGGAATTAGAAGTGATTACATCAGAAGCTGAACTGTGGCGCACTTTTTGGATAAACAAGCAGGAGGACTGTGAAACTTTGGAGATTACAGAATTAATCCAACAAGCAGAATCTTTTTGCCCAAAGGTGAAAACAGCACTAGAAATTTTATTGGCGATGCCTTATTCTACGGCTACAATTTAAAGGTCATTCAGTACACCCAGACGCGTTAAAACATGGCCGAGATCAACAATGACCGAAGACAGGTTAAATGGGCTTTGTATGCTTAGTGTACATAAAAAACTTGTAAACAGTATGGGCGATTTTTTCACAGAAGACGTCATAAACCGTTTTGCTGAAGATCCTCGAAAATTACTTTTTCAATAGATGTTTAATTAAACAATTTAAATTAAATAAATGCATTTTTTTATATTTATGTATATACGATTATTTATTTCATTTTACTACCCATAAAGTAGGATCTCCTACGGGTGTCACCTATACTACACACTACATACACCTAATGTTTCGTGTAGTACGCGGTGGACCCGGCTTAAATTTCTGATTTGCCCCCCCCTGGGCCAATAGCTGGGTACGCCCATGCCTCAATATATGCTATGATCTGCATCATCATCATCAGACATATCGGAAAAAAAAATCAAGCGCTATAACAAAAAAAAAGCGAAAATAAGCAAAAAAAACGCAGCACGGGTGACACAATCAAATCTAACATTGAAAATTGACAACTAGGGTTTGACAGTTCTCTCGCTAACGACTGGTTAGTGGCGCTAACCGCGCACCAGGGCTCGGTTAGGATATTAAACTGCAGTTAGCTTAAAAAAGCATGGTGCAAGCAGTTTCGAGCTTTTAACTGTGGTTAGACTGGGTGTTAATGGGCCCTTGCTGAGTTGGCCACGAAGACCCATTCTGTTTAGGGTTGGTCACACTCACGGGTCAACACCCATCCGACGGCCTCCACGCATGAAGTGCGAGCCTGGGTAGGACTCTGGCCTTGGTCAGTTTCCCCTGGGAATCAAACTTCTGGCGATCCTGGACGGTCTGCGCACCGTGCGGCGTAAGCCAATCGATTGTGCAACTCTGACTAACATCTTGAGGTGTCAACTACAACGGGCGAGCCCGTCACCACAGGAAGTTTTAACGATTAGTCGTTCTGTCGACCTGCAGTGAGCGTAGAAGACTTTGGACAAAACAATCCGACGCCTAGCTACGCCACAACCCGTTAGAGACCAACGCCTTACCGCGAGGAGCCAGTAATGTTAACTGGCGGGCGGCACTCGCGCCCTAACTACCAATTGTGACCAGATTTCTCTGGTCTCTCGATTGGTTCCGAGTTCGAGGTTGCTTGCGCGGTCCTCTCCCTTACGAAGCGGTGAAACGGTGAATACTGAATCTATCGCGGACCGTGGCGTCCTTTGCCCGCTTCACACCCGGGATCGGATGGCCAATGGTCATTTCAAGAGCAGTCGCCGTAAGGTACGCAACCACCCCCGCTCTATAGGAAACAATACAGCTTCCAGACTCCTCCGACTGACAGTCAGAATGCACAATCGACTGACTGACGCCGCACGGTGCTCAAACCGTGCAGGAGCGCCAGAAGATTGACTTCTGGGGGAACTGGCCTGCAGGCCAGATCACAATCGATTAGCTTGCGCCGCACGGTGCGCAGACCGTCCAGGAGCACCAGGGGTTTGATTCTCATGGGAAACTGGTTCGCTGGCCAGAGTCCTACCCAGGTTCGCACCCCGTGCGTGGAGGCCGTCGGATGGGTGTTGACCCGTGAGTATGACCGACCCTGATCATATGGGTCTTCGTGGCCAACCCATCATGGGCCCGTTAGCTTCCTAAACTCTGACTAACAACTTGCGGTGTCAACTACAACGGGCGAGCCCGTCACCACAGGACGTTTTAACGATTTTTCGTTCTGTCGCCCTGCAGTGAACGTAGAAGACTTTGGACAGAACAATCCAACGTCTAGCTACGCCACAACCCGCAAGAAGCCAACGCCTTTACCGCGTGATAGCCAGTATGTTACCTGGCGGGCCGACACTCGCGCCCTTGCTTCCAATTGTGACCAGATTTCTCCGGTCTCTCGATTGGTTCCGAGTTCGAGGTCGCTTGCGCGGTCCTCTCCCTTACGAAGCGGTGAAACGGTGTGCACCGAATCTATCGCGGACCAAGGTGTCCTTTGCCCGACTCTGAACCGGGAACGGATGGCCAATGGTCATCAAGAGCAGTCGCCGTAAGGTAGGCAACCACCCCCGCTCTATAGGAAACAATACAGTTCCCAGACTCCCCCGACTGTTAGTCGGAGAGCACAATCGATTGGCTTGCGCCGCTCGGTGCGCAGACCGTCCAGGAGCGCCAGAGGTTTGATTCCCAGGGGAGACTGGTTGACCCAGTGTCCTACCCAGGTTCGCACCCCATGCGTGGAGGCCATCGGATGGGTGTTGACCCGTGAGTGACCGACCCTGAACACATGGGTCATCGTGGCCACCTCATCATGGGCCCGTTAGCTCCCTAAACTCTGACTAACAGACGGGAGTCTGGAAGCAGTACTGTTTCCTAAAGAGCGGGGGTGGTTGCGGACCTTACGGCGACTGTTCTTGAAGTGACCATCGGCTACCTGATCCTGGGTGAACTGCCGGGCAAAGGACGCGGTGGTCCGCAATAGATTCGGTATACACCGTTTCACCGCTTCGTAGGGAGAGGACCGCGCAAGCGACCTCGAACTCGTAACTAATCGAGAGACTGGAGTAATCTGGTCACATTTGGAAGTAAGGGCGTGAGTGCAAGGCCGCCGGGTAACACTCCTGGCTACTCGCGGTTAAGGCGTTGGCCTCTTACAGGCTTGTGACGTAGCTAGATGGTGGACTATTATGTCCCAAGTCTTCTACGCTCACTCCAGGGAGATAGAACGACTAATCGTTAAAACTTCCTGTGGTGACGGGCTCGCCTGTTGTAGTCGACAACCCAAGTTGTGGTTAGACTCTTTAAACACGGGTATCTATATCTTAACCGATCTTTGTGCAAGTCGCCCTCAGTGTCTTGCCTACCTATCATGCTATTTATCGAGCAATAGTTACCGTAAGAGTAGTCCTTACTACGCAAACAGCAGCATGATGTAATTCTTAACATGAAATAATAAATGGTTTATTTTGCAGGTCTTTATTGAGGTGGAGGAGAGGAGCAGCGTGGATCGGAACGAATTTTAGAAGTAGTTTTATGAATATTTCTCATTTTCTTTGCACTGTCCTAGACAATTATAAAAAAACAGGATGTGCCCGTCCATATATCTTTGATATTATCAGATATTTAGTGCCTTAATATGATTGATTTTCGTCCATTGAACAAATTAGTTAAGAATCAGTAGTTACTAAGAACAAATTATTGATAGTTTTTAGTCGCTTAGTTTAGTTTTTATACAGAATCTCAGAATATTGATATTATTTTGAATAAATGTTTTTCTTTTACGGTAGTTATGTGTTTTATTTCAGGTTTTCATGACATGTAAACTATAAAATCGAATGTTAAAATTAAAAAAAAATCAAATTCATAATCTCTGACATCTGCAAAGGATGCAACACATAGAAAAGTTAGTCATGGTTATGCTCCATCTCAAAGGCATTCGATTGTGTAGACTAAGATATTTTGCTAGCTAAGTTAAAATGGTTAATTGTAAAAGCGACACAAATTAAATGGTTTCTTGACATACTTCCCAACAAACCAATGATATCTTTTCTGGTATATGGGTGTTCGAATATGGAATGACCTTCCGGTAGAAATAAAAAAAAAGGTGCGATTACTGGGATGCAAGATGGCCTGCTCTACTTACTTACACTGTCAGCTTCGTGTCAACTTGCAAGTGTGGCTCTCCGTGAGCGGCCTAGCTCGCATGTCGATACCGGTTTGCTCGAGTCGAGCGGCTCGTTCCGTGCCGTTCAACTCCGAGCTACGCACTGTCGGTTTTTCGGCGGGGCTCAAAGGGCGCTCGGTCTGAGCCGCTCGGATTGGGGAGTTAATGGGCCCTGTTGCTGTTGGCTACTAAGACCCATATGTTCAGGGTCGGTCAAACTCACGGGTCAACATATCCGGCGGCCTCCACATATGAAGTGCAAACCCGGGTAGGACTCTGGCCTGCAGGCCAGTTCCCCCAGGAGTCAATCTTCTGGCGTTCCTGCACGGTTTACGCACCAAGTGGCGTCAGTCAATCGATTGTGCATTCTGACTGTCAGTCGGGGGAATCTGGAAACAGTACTGTCTCCTATAAAGCGGAGGTAGTTCACCTTACGGCGACTGCTCTTGAAACGACCAATCGGCTAGAACGATCACTATCATTAAACAAAGGCTCGGAGACAGAACGTCACTATCATTAACCCTTGGAGTAAATGGGTATTTTCATGGATGCATCTGCAGGATTTTCGGCGACATCGACGGCGCTCGACTTAAAGTACTATAACTACGAAACTACTACACCAATCATAAAAAGAACAACTGCACAATGATTGCATTGAAATTTCGAATATAGAATATTGAAATATCATTTTGTAAAACAATTAGATAATTATGAATAAATATGAGAACGTCAAAGAAGTGAAAAAAACGCGCGACCAGATTTGGTTGACTCGTACTCAACGGATAATTGTTTCGCGACCAGATTTGGTTGACTCATACTCAACGGGTTAAAACTTCCTGAGGTAACGGGTTCGCTCGTTGTAGTCGACAGCTCTAGTTGTGGAGATGGTCTTGCAGTTCGTGAGCAAAATAGACGACTGCAAAAAAAACATTGAATTGCAATCAAGTTTTTTGAGACTCGCGGGGCCGGATCACAGCGGCTCGTACGCTTTCTGTGAGCCGCTCACTGATGCACTTCTATGGAGCCGCTCACTGCACACAGCGCATTGCGCTCGCAAGCCGATACAAGGCTTTTTAGTTTTCACTTCAGTCATTTTGTACCTTTTTTTACATTTTTTTCTTCCAATTCTATTCATTCCGCTAACTACACTAGTCAACAGGCATTTTGCATCTGGGATGCGATATATCAATTAGTATGTAATTTGATGTGTAGCATTCGAATCTACCTTTTAAAATGTTCTAGCTCGTAGCGTATGTTCCCGGAAAAGAAAATGTGAGCCCGATAAAATAATTTTGCATCCGCTTCACGTCAAGTTGGGCTTTATGAAGAACTTTGTAAAAGATCTGAATAAAGAACAGGCCTTCAATCGCTTAAAAGAAAATTTCCCAAATTGAGTGAGACAAAGCTGACAGAAGGTATATTTCTGTGGCAATTAGGCAAAACTACGTAAGTCAGATATACCATTTTCTCAGGAAAGCATTTTGAAATTTATGACAACTTCAAATCTGTTAATCTATGTTATTTTTTTATATAACATGATTGAAATTGGCACATGGAATAAAAGATGTGTGCTCTCTTAAACTATATGTGTAATTTTAAAATAATATTTAACAATAAAAAGATAATTAACTTATGCTACCTATGACCACATATCAATAGTTGAGAAAAAGTACATAAGTTACACATATGTAGTTTTGCTCATCTCAACAATATATAACTAGTGAGAAAGTAGGTGCTATAACTATTTTTTATATTGTGCTTCGAGCAATGTAGTTTTGCCCAATGAAAGAGTTAAAAAAACTTTTAAATGATGATTATAACTTATTTTAGCCAAAAAACGACTTATGTAGTTTTGCCTAATTGCAACAGATTTGTTCGACTTCAAATGAGAAAATTGATACCAAACTCACAAATATCTAATTAGCTGCTTGGTCTCCTTTAACCCTTCAGGCCTCAGCCCCTCAGCCGATTGACAAGTTGATGTCCCAAAAAATTTTAGTAAAAATTAGTAAAAAAATTGAATTATGACCTTGTCTCACCAAAACATTAATTACTGCCAAGCCACTGTACCCATAATTAAAATAAAACATTAAAATAATAAAACATATTAAAATAAAACAAATTAAATTAAAATAAAATCAAAACGGGCCCGTCACACTGAATCATTTTGTGGCCGATATCGGCCAATCGGGGCCTGAGGGGTTAAATCAATTGTGAACGGCTTTTCGGGCAACAGAAAACATGATAACTGTGTTTCCATTGTGAATGACCTCCATATGGGGGTGTAGAATGTCGCTTAAAATTCACTTTTTACATTCCCCCCTTAATTTCTCCCTGGAAGATTTGGGGGCCGTAAGCGATGAGCGTAGTTCAATAATCTGGAAAGCGTAGTTTCCTATCAAAAAATATTGCTGAAGCAGCAAAGCGACAAAGGGAGTAAGGGGAGAACGAAACAACATCTTATCCGGCCCAATTGTCATCCTCACCTGCTCGCGCTAGTGGTTCTCTTCAGAATAGCTGGCGGCGGCGACCCAGGGATCATCGCAATGTTCCCTGCTAGACAACAAACGAGGCAATAACGACCGAGATTAGGCGGTATAACCTAACACCCAGTAGGGCAACTATCTGGAAGAGGCTTCAGTGGCCTAGAGAGCCAAATACTCTCCGAAAGTTCTGGTGCAGAAGGCAACGGGAAACCACTGCACCTTCTTTCCCTAGTACTCAGCTTCATATAAATCAAAAAGAAGTATGCAGCGCTGACTGCCAACCTTCACTAGTTGGAGAGGCACCCAAAGAAGAAGAAAAAAACAATGAACAGTGTGAACGCTTTATTTTTTTATTTTATTATTATTAAGGAAGATATCCTTACGATGTCCTTTCACCAAGATATCCTTACGATAGAACACCGTGATCAAGGTCTCTGGAATTCTTTGAAGATGGGCGACTACTGCTGGGGCCTTGTTAGGGCGAGTGATGAAACGGCAAACAAAAGAAGATTTGTCACAATATTACAATAGGGTCCGAGAATACTATCATCCCGTTAAATATACCACTATTGATGTTGATTTTTGCTGTTTTACTGAAGTGATATTGTGTAATATGTATGTGTAGACGTCCAGCAGATCTGTATGTGTATCTATAGACTCAGCAGTTTCAACACAGACTCTTCTTCAATATTTTAACATTTGCCGGATAGCACTTCCATTTTGCCTTTGCTACCACATAATATGAGGGACAAATATCACACCGTTTACCTTTTGCTCTAAGTCTCATTGTAATATATTCTTCTTTTGTCAACCCAAGATTCACTCTACGACCTGAAGCTTCTTCGGGGCTGTACAGTTTTATAGTAGCAGAGGATGACGTATCATGCACAACAATTATTTTTTTTAATCTGTTGGGCGAAGATTGGGTGGCTAATTAACAAATTTTTCTATAGTTCTCTTGCCTGATTTCACTAAGCTTGATTCAACAGTTATCATGTCTTTGCTTGCTGCGTTGACAATCTGCTTGGCCTGTCTCGCATCTTTTGCTCAGAACGCTATTGTGCTGTTGATGAAAACTGTGATGGCTGTATCTCCGGGATGTTCAGGTCTTAATCAAGCCATTTTAGATGATTGCTATTAAAAAGGTAGTACATGTGGAATTACAATCATGCCATTTTGTCAAAATCTTCAAAACAAACACCTTGAGAACTAGTTTTATTTGTTTTCTAAAATGTTGAGAAAATTCACTGACTTGTCCAATATATACTGTAATATAAAATCGAAGACTATCGCGGTTGTTTGACATTATAAATAGGATAGAAAACGAATTTACCGCGTGAAATTTGTAGGACCCGACGTTTCGGTGACAGATATTTGCATGCAAGCTCACACCATCATCCCTACCATCTACGTTCAGTGCAAACGTCGCTCGTGAATCGAGCACGCGATCTATGCGACACTGAGCATTTTCCGAAGGAGATGGAACATGTCAATGATGTCCTTAGGAAAAATGGATACGGAAAATATCACGAGACACGCACACGATCTAATACGGACGAAACTCAAAAACCGAGCAGATCAAGAGCATTCTTACCATACGTCAAGGGCGTGACTGATCGAATAAGTAAGATGCTAAACAGATTCGATATAAAAACGATCTTCAAACCGACCCAAAATATAGCTCGATTTTTGAGGCCTGTCAAGGATGTAATACCACTGCAAACCCCGGGTGTGTATAAAGTCGAATGCAGCTGCGGTCTAGCCTACGTTGGACAAACGAAACGGCCCATAGCCACGCGACTGACAGAACACATCAAAGCTGTTAAAAACGTTCAGCGAGAAAAATCGGCGATCTGCGAACATATATTGGATAGCGGAAGTAACCACTGGATGCAGTTTCAAAATCCCATTGTTCTATCCAAGGAACAATTCTACTTTCCTCGCATGATCCGGGAAGCCATTGAAATAAGAAGAACTCCGAACTTCAATAGAGACGACGGCTACAAACTCTCTTCTACGTGGAACCCTCTTCTTAAAATGTTCCCGCCGCCGAACGCCGAACGCAAAGACGTAAAACAGGATACAGTGAGTGTTGTGTGCAAGACGGATTTTCAAACTTCCCGCGCTCCGAGCCCGCCCCCCCCCCCACCACCGTTATAACCTACGTAGCGGCGGCAGCGGTAAAAAATATTTTGGTCATATTTGTTTTGTATGGACTATTTAAAAATTATGTTCTTTTATTCTAAGGTTAGGATGGGATCTATACAGCATTGTAAATTAAAGACTTTTTTATATTTTTCAATATTTTATAACCTAAATTACAACTACATGTGATGTGAAATCAGAATCCGGAATCCGGAAAATACTGTGCTGAATTTCGATAGCATTTTATGTTGTAATCATGGACAAACTAAATTGTAATTAATATTAAAATACCTTATGCCGAGTTCTAAGTTTCTGCAATTTGTAAAGGATTTATTGGAAATAAATGAATTGAATTAAATTTCATGTATTATATTACCAATGATTGATTATACAGGATGTACTATTTTTAAATGACTAATTAGGGTTGATCGTCGTCCGAAATTACGATTGCATTCTGCACATAAATAACTCTTCAACTGCTCGTGAACATCTAAATGCTGTTTCAACGACGATTTCGAGGGGAACGAACGAACACATTCCTCACACGCACGTTTTGTTTTGTTATGTACGGCATCAACATGATTTTTCAAGGCTCCGAGATAATTATAAGCGCGATCACATTCTCCACAATAGTATTTCTTCAATTATATGTGAACTGCCTCCAAATGCATCTTTAAATTTAATTTCAGTTCGAAACCACGATCGCATTCTCCACATGAGTATTTCTTCTGTTTCTTGTGAACTGCGTTTAAATGCGTCTTTAAATGGTCTTTTCGTGTAAAATAACGATCGCATTCTACACATGAGTATTTTCTCAAATTCCTGTGAACTGCATCTAAATGATTCTTTAAATGGTCTTTCCGTGCAAAAGCATGACCGCATTCAACACATGAGTATTTCTTCACGTTCCTGTGAACTGCGTCAATATGGTTTTTTAAATACCATCGATGAGCAAAAGCATGATCGCATTCAACACATGCGTGTTTTATGTTCCTGTGAATTGCGTCAACATGTTTTTTTAAATACCCTTTATTTGCAAAAGCGCGATCGCAATCTTCACATGGATATTTAATTCGCTTCCTATGAGCTGATTCCAAATGTATATTCAAACTACTTTGCCAATTGAAAGCGCGGTCACATTTCCCACATGAAAATTCCTTTAATTTTAAATGGAATCCATTTATGTGAACATTTAAATTTCTCTTATCCGAAAACGCCCTTTCGCACTTCGGACAAATATATGATTTCACATGTCTACCACTAGATCTGCTACCACCAACTTTACTACTTCGAGATGGACCACCTTCGAATGGCTCTGGTTTTACGAATTGAGTCTCATCTTCGTCGAATTCAAGCACATTCCCTAGTTCATCTGGTATGAAATCTCCTCGAGGAATGCTCGAACATGTATCGCCAGAATCGATCTCCGTTTTAATGACAACTTCTTCTATCTTTACAGTCACGTTACTGTAGTCGTCGACAATTGTCTCACTCATCTTCGTATGAATAAAATGACCGTTTTACTGAGAAAACGCGTTTGCTTCGATTTGTTAGGTAAAGTTAAGCGATTGAATCTACAGTGAAACATACTCGCGAAGGAATACGAATTGACAGCTGTCACTTTGAAGATTGCCATTTGATCACTTTGATTGTTGCCAGTGTTGATTTTACTTTCCCGACCCAAAGAAAAGTATTGTGAACGCGCTAAAAAATCGAGATAACCCTTTGCCGAGAAACAACCCGCACTGTCCGTGGCGGTAATATTTGATTAAAATATATGACGGAAATTACATAATTTATTAGTGTAGCTTGTATATGAGATATTCCAACCAAAATTTCACAGCGTGATTTAGTTCTAACAAGGCATCTGTGTACCGAATTCCAAGCCTCTAACTGTTATATTTCGAGAATAAAATATGACCAGCGGCCTCTGGTGAATTGATGTCAACTACAATCTATTCAACTCTTGCCATGACCGAATGATGCCTGCATGCCAATTTTCAGCTCAACAGGATGAAGCGTTTAGGCGCTATCGTGGAGGAATACACACACACAGATACACACACACACACAAACACAGACTCTCAGACAGAGTTCAATTTGTAAATGGCATTTGTAATTTGTTTCAGGGGCAAAATGGATATTTCCGTCTTCATCTCGAAAATAAATTTTAGCGCGTTTACAATACTTTACCTCCTCATAGGTTAGTAGCCCAGTAAAGTAAAGAAATAAACATTTCATTCTCTTTGTAGTTTCATTTCACTCGGTAACCTCTAATCAAACACAATCGTTAGCTCTAAGAGATTGTTTGATAATTCCTATATTATGCACCACCTTTTATTTGTTCAAAAAAGTATTTGTTTTATTATTAACTAGATGACCTTGATGAGTTTAATGTATATTTTCTAACTTGTAAAAAAGTCACGGTAGTTTTTGTGGAACTCTAGCTAAAGTAAAACTTAGTTTTTTTTTACACAAAATAGTATTTCGTAAAAGTTACAATATATCTATACTACATACAACTATTATGTTATCAATAATTGCTGATTAAAGTACATACCTGACACCTTAATATCCATGAAAAAAAACTCTTCAATAAAATGTATTCGAGGTTAAGAAATGATATTCGCGCAGCTAAAAGAAAATTCTATTCTCAAAAAATATTTTCCTCACGAAATAAAGTAAAAACAGCATGGTCCATTATAAACGAAGAAACCGGAAAATTGAGAAAAGGATTTAGCGCATCATTATCCATTGAAGTAAATAAAAAACTCGAAACAAATGCTCTGGTTTTGAGCAACGTATTCAATAACTTCTTTATCACTAAACCTTTAAGTCTGGCATCTGCAATTCAGACCCCAATTACAACAGCATATGAAAAGTTGAAATTAATGAAAAAAAAATATAATTCGATATTCCTGAAACCCACATCTGAGATGGAAATAGCCAAATTTATAAACTCATTGAAAAATAAAAAATCCACTGGGATAGACAATTTTCCAGTTGATATACTAAAGAAATCCAGTGATATTTTATCTAAACCCCTCAGTATATTATTTAATATGTCGTTAAGTACCTAATGGTGTCTTCCCTGAATGCTATAAAATGGCAAAAATAGTACCGGTCTTTAAAAAAGGTGATATACATAATATCGAAAACTATCGACCCATCTCTTTATTGACCGTATTCTCTAAGGTTCTAGAAAAAATAATAGAAGTCGGGATACGTGAGTTTTTGAAGAAAAATAATATTTTTGCAACACACAATTTGGTTTTATGAAAAAGAAATCGACCCAACAGGCAATGTTGAAGTGTTGCAATCAAATACATACATGTCTAAATATGAAAAGGTATTCGGCTGCCATTTTTTGTGACCTCAGTCGAGCCTTTGATTGCGTCCAAACCGATCTTCTACTTGCAAAATTAGACTATTATGGCATCCGAGGTACGGCAAATAACCTATTCAAGACTTATCTGCAAAACAGAATGCAAAAAGTGGAAATAGCCAATATTGGCAGAGATCTAATCGAGTCCGTAGCAACTTCCGAAATACTTACTGTCAATATTGGAGTACCCCAAGGCTCAATTCTTGGACCGTTGCTTTTCATTATTTACATAAATGACCTGAGTCCAAATCTATCTAAATGTGAAGTCACCCAATTTGCAGACGATACTAGGCGCTGTAGTTGAAGCTGACAACATAAATACGCTCACTGCCAATATCAATACATCTCTTGGTGAACTTGATGATTGGTTTAATGCGAACAAGATGTCTCTAAATATGTCTAAAACTGTTATTTTAAATTTTAATAGCAAGACATCATCTATAAAAGTTAACTACCCGGTTGAACTTGCGGAATCAGTTAAATTCCTCGGACTACATCTGGATGCAAAGATGTCATGGAATCTACATATAGAGCATGTTAAGTCAAAACTTTCGTCAGCCTGCTATGCTCTATTACCTACGCATCAGAAATTGTTTGGAGAGAACTGAAGTAATATCGGCCTATTACGCGCTAGTTGAGTCACACCTGCGCTATGGTATTCTTTTATGGGGTAATGCAGCACACATCAACAGTGTATTCACTCTCCAGAAAAGAGCCATACGTGCGATAGTAGGTATTGGTCCACGGCAGTCATGTCGTGAACACTTCCAAAAACTAGGGATATTGACCGTATATGCGATTTTTGCTCAAGAAGCTCTTTGCGAATTCTATTGCAATAAGAGCTCGGCCATATCCCACGAGGAAGTACATCGACATGACACCAGGAATAAAACCCTGTATCTCCAACCGTTCGTAGCACGTACTGCCAAGTTCCAGGCGACTAGTCGATACTTAGGCCTCAAACTTTTCAATAAATTGCCCGAAAGATTAAAAGCAATTAAAAACATCGATATTTTCAAGAGATCCATCCGAGTCTATCTGCTTAAAATCAACATGTATGCCCATAACGACTTCTTAAAATATTTTGAAAATACATAGCATCGTATCTACCCATTTAATCTAATACATATTATTTACCGTTAATTGTTTTGTTGTAAACTGTTATCATATAGTCTATGTTTTTGTAAATTGGTAAGTTTAAAGCTATATATTGTATATCATCTCTTGTCTAAATTGAGTAACTAGTTTAAGATTAATTACTGTCATTCCTACACAATTGTATGGTTGTATTGGAAATAAAGACCTTTTACTTTACTTTACATGTTAAAAACCTTGTAATTTTATATGTAGAACGAGCGCGGTTACTCCTTCAAAAAATAAGGCGCATTAAAAGTCGGACAAAAAACAAACTTTTTATCACAATATTAATATATTTACATCCCAATTACACCAAATTACACATACACATTTTTTATTTATTTTTTCCTAAACTAATAACACATTAATATGATGTAATATATCTAATACTACCTAAAAAGCCACAGGTAATTAAGGATTACCAAATGTATTAAATAATAATAATTACAAAAACTGACCCCTCTTTGACGACTGCCACAGTTGAATACAAATAAAATAACACCCTACTTATAATGTCTAACAACCGCGACAGTCTTTAATTTAACATGCCAAAATTTGGGTACCTACTCCAAAATTTAAAAAAAAATATTTCACTGTTGGATTACAACTTTGAAAAAAATTAAGAATTCATTTACTTAACTGAAATACTATCGAATTTGACGACCACTAGTAGGATATACATTTTAAATTTATATGAAAATAAGAAACTTTCCAAGACAATTGTAAATTATTTGTATCATCAACATAAGAATAGAATGATATTCTTATTGCCTTGACATTTATTTACCTTATTATCCTTCAATTCTACTAAATTACCAACGATTTAATTTTACTTATATTTAGAAAACTAAGTACCTACATAAAAAATAATAATTTTACAGATTATGACAATTACAATAAATATAATAAACTTATTTTTATGTGCCTATTTAAATACTTTTTTACTTTCTTGATTACATTAAAAGTATTGATGACATTTTTATACCTCTAAACCGGTCAGACGCCAACATGCCTATAGGCATTTTGCATCTTTTGACAGATCCGTGCATAGCGATTTAGGCCAGCCCCCATTGTATTATATAAATGTATAATATATATGACTAGCAATATGAATTACTAGGTAACAAGACGGAATTCATAAAGAAACGCTATTGTTATTATTTATATACAAAACTGACCAAAAACTTGCGGCGCGGTTTTATGCGCCCGAGGGCTGGCTTCTGACTGGCTAATCGACAATGGGCTCGATTGCGTTTCTCTTTAACTAAAATCAGAAATTAGTTCATGTGAACGAGACAGAGCAGTACGTCAGAGAGGAATGTCAAATAAACGGTTGTCACTTTTCCGCATTAAAACTACCCACTGATGATAACAGTTAAATCTAACACCGCATAAAATCTAACACCGCATATGTGTTAAAACTTATTTAGGCGTCTATAAGTTTAACAGGTAGTTTTGGTGCGGGAAAATCGACAATAGTTCATTTCATATTCCGTTCTAACGTATTTCTTTGTCTCGTTAGGTTGAACTAAGTTCCTATTTGAGTTCACAAAGAAACGCAATCGGGGCCAATATTAATCCTTTTTTTTATTATTAAATCATACCTAAATCTTTTTTTTAATATAATCCAATTTTGGCACTATTAAAAAATATTTTGGTCATATTTGTTTTGTATGGACTATTTAAAAATTATGTTCTTATATTCTAAGGTTTTAGGATGGGATTTATACAGCATTGTAAATTAAATGCTTTTTTATATTTTTCAATATTTTATCACCTAAATTACAACTACATGTGATGTGAAATCAGAATCCGGAATCCGGAAAATACTGTGCTGAATTTCGATAGCATTTTATGTTGTAATCATGGACAAACTAAATTGTAATTAATATTAAAATACCTTATGCCGAGTTCTAAATTTCTGCAATTTGTAAAGGATTTATTGGAAATAAATGAATTGAATTAAATTTAATGTATTATATTACCAATGATTGATTATACAGAATGTACTATTTTTAAATGACCAATTAGGGTTGATCGTCGTCTGAAATTACGATTGCATTCTGCACATAAATAACTCTTCAACTGCTCGTGAACATCTAAATGCTGTTTCAACGACGATTTCGAGGGGAAAGAACGAACACATTCCTCACACACATGTTTTGTTTTGTTATGTACGGCATCAACATGATTTTTCAAGGCTCCGAGATAATTATAAGCGCGATCACATTCTCCACAATAGTATTTCTTCAATTTTATGTGAACTGCCTCCAAATGCATCTTTAACCCCTCAAATGAATGGCGATTAGCTCGGGTTGCCTACGGCAAAATGTATATAAATTTATATTTACATTTACATTTACATTTACATAGAGCGGGGTTTACTATAGAGCTATAGCATTACTATAGAGCGGATTACTATAAAGCGGCGCACATTTACATTTATATTTACATTTATATAAATTTATATACATTTTGTATACATTTTGCCAAGGCATCCCTTAAGGGACGCCTCACATTTGAGGGGTTAAATTTAATTTCAGTTCGAAACCACGATCGCATTCTCCACATGAGTATTTCTTCTGTTTCTTGTGAACTGCGGTTAAATGCGTCCCTAAATGGTCTTTTCGTGTAAAATAACGATCGCATTCTACACATGAGTATTTCCTCAAATTCCTGTGAACTGCATCTAAATGATTCTTTAAAGAGTCTTTCCGTGCAAAAGCATGACCGCATTCAACACATGAGTATTTTTTCACGTTCCTGTGAACTGCGTCAATATGGTTTTTTAAATACCATCGATGAGCAAAAGCATGATCGCATTCAACACATGCGTGTTTCATGTTCCTGTGAAATGCATCAACATGTTTTTTTAAATACCTTTTATTTGCAAAAGCGCGTTCGCACTGTTCACATGGATATTTAATTCGCTTCTTATGAGCTGATTCTATATGTATATTTAAACTACTTAGCCAATTGAAAGCGCGGTCACATTTCCCGCATGGATATTCCTTTAATTTTAAATGGAAACCATTTATGTGACGATTTAAATTTCTCTTATCCAAACACGTCATGTCGCACTTCGGACAACAATATGATTTGACACGTCCACCACTAGATCCGCTATCACCGACATTACTACTTCCAGGTGGACCACCTTCGAATGGCTCTGGTTTTACGAATTGAGTCTCATCTTCGTCGAATTCAAGCACATTCCCTCGTTCATCTGGTATGAAATCTCCTCGAGGAATACTCGAACATGTATCGTCAGAATCGATCTCCGTTTTAATGACATCTTCTTCTATCTTTATAGTCACGTTACTGTAGTCGTCGACAATCGTCTCACTCATCTTCGTATGAATAAAATGAACGATTTACTGAGAAAACGCGTTGGATTCGATTTATTAGGTAAAGTTAAGCGATTGCATCTACAGTGAAACGTACTCGCGAAGGAATACGAATTGACAGCTGTCACCTTGTTCTTCTTGTTGCTTTATGGCAATCACCGACCGATAGTCGGTGCTTTTCTGCCAAGTCGTTTTCGGAGGGCATCTAAGGGTCCCATCAAACTTGCAGAAGGCAAATTTGCAGACGGCAATCTTGCAGACGGCATTCTTGCAGGCGGCAGTTTTGCAGAAGGCAATCTTGCAGAAGGCAGTTTTGCAAATGTCAAAATGACCTAACCTAACCTAACAGAAAAACTTAAAACATTTTTTTTAATGTTTAGTTTGATGTATAAAAGTCATCCACTACAAGGATGCCGGTAATTAATGTCACTTCGATTTTAGGGAAAGAAAAACCTAACCTAACCTAACCTAACAGAAAAACTTAAAAACTGTACTGAAGGTTGCCGCCTGCAACAGGGGCGGATCCAAGATTTGAAATTGGGGGGGGGGGGGCTCTGCGCCTCGGGCCACGTTTTAAGATTTTAAAAAATCAAGTTAGAGCCACAGACACAGACCCGAGCCGAGACTTCATACAGAGAACATTAAAACAATCCTAAAGAATATTGAATTTTTTTATTATTATTGTTTTTATTGTCGATTTTACAAAATTAAATCTATTTTTCGTTTTCCCTTAGCATACCGATTTATCACGTTATCAACATTAATATTTAAACCCCTATGAACATGTAGAAGCGCAAGTCCGGTAAGACGCTCTTCTGCCGTTCGCGTACGCAGCCACGGTTTTAGGCGGCGCAGGGTGGAAAATGATCTTTCGGCCGTTGCTACACTCACTGGTAACGTCGCTAAAATGTTGAGCATTATACGTATCGCTGGAAACATGTCTTCATCAGTAGCTTTTAATATGTCCAAAACGGTGGTCGGAGTTTCTCCTTTTTCCCTATTTAGACGTAGCCATTTTTCTGTCCATATAGCATACTCTGGCTTCAGACTCACTGCATAGTCATTCAGCGCACGCTCATACACCTGCGATACTTTTTCAATTCTATTTTGAAGATTATTATTAGCCTCTGCCACGTTTGTAGACTCAGTGATAGTTTTCACAATAACCGAGGGCATGAGCAAGCGAAGGTCAAATGTATTCATGACATCATCCGGTAGACGATTCCGCAGGTCATTCACAATTTGGTCCAAAAGGGGTATATAAATGGAAGACCTGAAATATGCCTCTGGTTCTTGATCGGAGGTTGGGTGGTTTGCTCTATAGACGGATCTTCGGGCTGTACGTGGGCTAGTAATTTCTACATCCAGTATCTTGGCCATTTCTTCTGCCCTAAGATATATATTTCTAAAAACAGAATCAACATCTTCTCTCTTTTTTTGTAAAACCGAGAGTACATCTTTAACAGCATTAATGGCAGAAACAGCATCTAGCGTAGGCGATTGCAAAATTCGACTGAGTGCAAGGGTAGTTCCCAAAACATCTCCTAAAGCAAACGTTGCTATAATAAATTCACTGTCGGCGATGCTTTTTATAAGGCCATGTGCCTTGGGGACTGTATCACGACTATTTGTCCATTTGGTAATTTTTTCGAGACTACTGAAAATCTTAGGTAACAATGTGCAAAATTGAATAGTGCCATCGTGTTTCTCTTGCCACCTAGTCTCGCAAAGGCCTGAAAAGGATTTACCAATCATATCACGGAAAACTGCTGTGGCCTTAGCAGACGAATTGGAAAAAGATATAATTTCTTTCATTTTGCTTACAGTGTTGCGACAGGCTACAACCTCGTTCGATTTTTTGAGAGAATTGTTTAGGGTATGGTTTAGACAAGGACAGCGTCTTGCATTAAGTGCAGTTTTGCATATTTCCTGAACAGCTCCTTTCATTTCAGACGCCATAACAGAACAATTATCAGTTCCTACGCCTACACATTGGTCCAAATCTAACGAATGTTTCTTACAGAAATCTATGACAATATGAGCGAGGGCTACGCCGGAGAGACGTTTTTCTTATCCTTGAATGTCTTCAGTACGTATTGACTCGTAACAGTCTATGAAAGCTAGAAAATCTTCCCGGCTAGTGCCCTCGTGCACGTATCGTACAGAAATACTCATTTGCTCTTTATGAGACCCATCAGTAGTTTCGTCAAATATCAATGAAAACCACTTTGCTTGGCGAACCCTTTCAAAAATAATATTTTGTATCTCTTCACCACAGCAGTTTATAAGTGAGTTTTGCGTGGTTTTACTCATGTATGTAGCATTGGCAGCTGAGCTTTTAAGTTGTTTCTCGAGTTCTGTATCACCCGCGGTAATTCGGAAACGTAAAAGCTCACGAAAATTTCCCTCATTACTTACGATACTGTCGCTTCCACCTGGTGTTATATCAGTTTGACGTAAAAGAGAACCATCGTCTCTATGTCCTCTTAGTGGAATATTCTGGCGTCCACACAGAACTATGGTTTCAATTATAGGACGAAGCCGAGCACGGTTTTCTTTAACTTGTGCCAAACGTTGTGTGTTAATCTGGTTTACAACTTCAAGCTCAGGCGCATGATATGAGAGTAGAAAACTTTTACCTGCGTTTACCGTATCTTTATGGTATTTAGTATTCTCATGAACTGTTATATAGCCATCCTTACCGTAAAGTTTGGCAAAAGATGTAAGAGGTTTTTTCACCAAATATCCAAGAGTACTGTTATTTTGATTCATATGCTTTCCGTGAGCGCCAGCAAAGATAACGCAATATTTGCAGTATAAACCACGATGAGCATTCGAGAGAACGAGCCAATGGTGATTTCTGAGATGAGAGGGTTGCACGTAGCGTTTGACGTCTCTGCCACCCTTCGAATGCACAGAATAAGGAAAATCGTATCGGAAAATCGGAAACCATGGGTTTTCTAACAGGCGACACTTGGTGAAATCATCGAGCTGATTAATTTTGTCAACGTAAGCGCCTATGTCATTTTCAACTGCTTCTGTCAACGTAGAAGTTGCGCTTGAACGCCCTGTCAACGATTCACCAGTTTCAGCTACTCTGGTGACATTATATTGCGGACGAGGTTGAGGTGCAGACGCAGATGCTACACTTGTAGTTGGATCACAATCGGAATCTGAAGCTGGAGTCTTTATCCGTTTTGTGAAAAAAAAGTCTATCGGCTTTGACGATTGTCGCTTCTTTCCACTGCCGTTCCGCTACTATTTCCAGTTTCAGTACCTCCACCACCACCACCACCATCACCACCCAAATTCTTCTGATTATCCTGTCCCAAACCAAAGCAAAAGCATTAGCTTAATAAATATAAAATACTGGTAATTTAAGGCCATATAAAAAATAAAAAATAAATTAATATATTTGATTAGATAAATGCAATGCAGAAAATCATTGAGAAAAAAATAAATCATAATAACATTTTTTAAACAAAACGTTAAAAATTTAAAACTAATATTTATTAACTCAATGTTTGTTTATTGTGTACAAATCGATGTAAATGCGAGTTCTTATTTCAGACTAACATAACGAAGCATTCAATCAATCAAATGATTGACATAAATGAACGAATTCATTCGGATATTCGGGCCAAACGAAACAAAGATCGTGGATGAGATTAGCAGTTTTATCGAATGGTATCCCTCTCGACATATTCGAATGATTCTAATAATCAAATTATTTCATTTCATTAGTTAGTAGGTATATCACGTTCTTGCATATGATATAAATCTGGTTGAAAAACGACGTAAACTCACCATTATCTTCATTTCACTTTCCTGTTCACTACGGAGCGGTCGATATCGACCACGGAATGAAATGAAATGAACCGTTCGCGTCACTTCGCGTCGTCCGGACCGCGCGTGACGGCGCGTGCCGTGCTGTACCAGTCCGTACTTACTAGTGATGGGTGTGATCACGAATAGCAATAACAATAACGTGTGATATTTGCAATCACGAAGAACGCGTTACGAGAATTTGAAAGAACATGCTATTTGAATCACGGCTACGAACAGCACCGCATTGCCATCACTCGGCGCCGCTACGACGCGACGGATCACTGATCAGTGATTGGCCCACGATTGGCCTTTCTCACTGATCGCCGTCGAACGACCGCGCCACTGAACGATTAGCGGTAAGCGCCGAATTGAACCGTTCACTTGGTTTCGTTCATTCTTAGATCACTGATCGCCGATCAGTGATTTGACAGTGATCGGCGATCAGTGATCCGCCGTTCGTTCTGGCGAACGCCCGCGCCGGCTGGACGATGACTGATGAGTATAGTAGATCTACTATACGAATAGTAGATGGTCGGAGTTTGTTCTCAAAATTCACTGCAAACCATAGACCCGCAGGCCCTTTTTTATGGAAACTGACACAGTTGGCTACATCACCTACATACAACATTCGTGATGTCAGCCCATCATCGGCTGAGCTAGGTGTCATCCTTGGGGGGGGGCATGGCCCCCTGCCCCCCCCCCCCTGTATCCGCCCTTGGCCTGCAAGGTTGCTTCCTGCAAGGTTGCCTCCTGCAAATCTGCCCTCAACAAATTTGGACCTGTCAACAGTGACATTTGTGCAAAATTGCCGCATGCAAAACTGGCGCCCCCCGCATCTAAGTTAGTTTCACATGCACAGTTACATGTATAAGACGGCACAATACTGACACAAGGGATACTAATTTATAGAAATGTAGGTACATATAGCATAAAACATGGTTATTGGGGATGATACAAACAAGGAAAGGGTGTGAAATAAGCGGGTCCATCAAACTTGCAGAAGGCAAATTTGCAGACGGCAATCTTGAAGACGGCATTCTTGCAGGCGGCAGTTTTGCAGAAGGCAATCTTGCAGAAGGCAGTTTTGCAAATGTCAAAATGACCTAACCTAACCTAACAGAAAAACTAACAGTTTTTTTAATGTTTAGTTTGATGTATAAAAGTCATCCACTACAAGGATGCCGGTAATTAATGTCACTTCGATTTTAGGGAAAGAAAAACCTAACCTAACCTAACCTAACAGAAAAACTTAAAAACTGTACTGAAGGTTGCCGCCTGCAAGGTTGCCGCCTGCAAGGTTGCCTCCTGCAAATCTGCCCTCAACAAATTTGGAACTGTCAAAAGTGACATTTGTGCAAAATTGCCGCATGCAAAACTGGCGCCCCCCAAATAAGCTATTACACTAGGTATACAGAAATATTATTAAGGGAAATAAATTTACATATTACTTTATAAATTTTGGGAGAGTTGAGGGATAACAAGTGGAGAACACATAGAGGGAGTTGGATGTTATACTTTACAAGGTCTGGGATAAAACTCGGATAATTATTGAGGATGGGACAGTTAAAAAATAGATGGTCCAGCGTGCAATCTTCGTGTCCACAATCGCATTGCGGAGACGCGAGAACATTAATACGGTGAAGGTGCGATGGGGTGGAGCAATGTCCGATCCTCATGCGGCAGATTATCGAAATCTCTTTCCGACTAAATGGCTGATGGTGGTACCATGGCTTTGAAGGGATTTCGCCCTGGATAAGTGAGAACCTCTTGCCCTTTGTGTTAGAGGAAGTGCGCCATCGCTGAGTCCAATTTTTAAAAAGTTTATTGTCTATCGAGGGGAAGAAGTCGGAGACAGGCAGACGACAATCGACTTCGGAGCCGAAAGTGCGAGCCGAATTCGCCAGCTCGTCCACCGTCTCGTTTCCCCTAATCCCCGAATGACTAGGGATCCAGCAGAATATCACCCGGAAGTTGGCCGCCACCAAGGCATCGTATTTGCGGCGAATTTCATTTTCGATGTGCGTTGGCGAGTTATTGAGAGAGGGGAAGCTAAGCTTCTGCAGGAGGCTCATTGCGTCGGTAAATACCACTACGTTGACAACAGCTGTCACCACTGCTGTCACTTTGAAGATTGCCATTTGATCACTTTGATTGTGGCCAGTGTTGATTTTACTTTCCTGGCCCAAAGAAAAGTATTGTGAACGCGCTAAAAAAATCGAGATAACCCTTTGCCGAGAAACGAACCGCACTGTCGGTGGCGGTAATATTTGATTAAAATATATGACGGAAATTACATAATTTATTAGTGTAGGTAGCTTGTATATGAGATATTTCAACCAAAATTTCACAGCGTGATTTAGTTCTAACAAGGCATCTGTGTACCGAATTCCAAGCCTCTTAACTGTTATATTTCGAGAATAAAATATGACCAGCGGCCTCTGGTGAATTGATGTCAACTACAATCTATTCAACTCTTGCCATGACCGAATGATGCCTGCATGCCAATTTTCAGCTCAACAGGATGAAGCGTTTAGGCGCTATCGTGGAGGAATACACACACACAGATACACACAGATACACACACACACACATACACACACACACACACACACACACACACACAAACACAGACTCTCAGACAGAGTTCAATTTGTAAATGGTATTAAATGTCTTAATCGTTTCAGGGGCAAAATGGATATTTCCGTCTTCATCTCGAAAATAAATTTTAGCGCGTTTACAATACTTTACCTCCTCATAGGTTGGTAGCCCGGTAAAGTAAAGAAATAAACATTTCATTCTCTTTGTAGTTTCATTTCACTCGGTAACCTCTAATCAAACACAATCGTTAGCTCTAAGAGATTGTTCGATAACTCCTATATTATGCACCACCTTTTATTTGTTCAAAAAAGTATTTGTTTTATTATTAACTAGATGACCCGGTGAACTTCGTACCACCAAAAAATTTATTTAATTGTAATTCTTCATAAGCGTTTAGTATTAATCCTAATCAACCTTCCAAATCCAATTCATCGAAATCTATAATATTGCCGAATCATGTAGGTTTGAGTTTTTATTTGGTTATTAAATGAAAGTCGTTTGTAGATAGATAGATAGATAGATAGATAGATAGATAGATAGATAGATTTTTATGCGAAGTAGACTTACAGTACTTTCCGAACGTCTTATATTTCTAGACATTTATGCCTTGCTTGTAGGCTTTACCATTGATTACTACACTATATAGGTAATCAATGGCTTTACGTTATAGTAATAGTAATAATATTCACCACCATATTCAATTGGACTATTTCAGGGCTGTTGCCTCTCCCCGACGATTTTTAATATAGTTTTTAATGTACTTCTGGAAAGCCTGAGCCAGTTTGACAGGAAGTGGGGCTACCGTTTTAAAACAGACGGCCAATACACCTCGTCGTGCCTCGCTTTTGCCGACGACCTAACTTTCATCACCAGAAGCCCCAAGCAGCTTTCCCTGCTATTACAGAAAGTGGAGCTTTTCTGCGACTGGTCAGGCTGTATAAAAGTGAAGCCCTCCAAATGTTTTTGCCTTGGACTCGCCCGCATGGGCACAAAATTTACATCCTATGACCCCAAATTGGTCTATAAGGGCTCTAATATCTCCCTTATAGACCCAAACAATCATTTCAAATTCCTCGGCAGAAAAATCACCCATCAGGGAAAAGACGTCTCGGGCGATCATGTTATAGAGCATTTCAAAAGTGGCCTGGCGAAAATAGATGCCTTGCTAATTTCTGGCCCTCGTAAGGCCTGGATCTATGACAATTATCTAACGTCACATTTGTCATGGCCCTTTCTTATTTACGATTTTACCAAAACCCAACTGTTCCGTCTAGATGCACTGGTGACAGCTAGTTTAAAATCCTGGCTGTCCTTAGCCAAACCAGCTGACCCCTCGACTCTCTTCAGGTCCAAACAAAATTTTGGGCTAGCGCTTAAACTGCCCTCTCTGCTCTACGCCAACTCCAGAATAACCAAAAATTCGATTCTGTGCAATTCCAAAGATCCGGCAATATCGAAGCACGTAATAAGTGGCTGTAGTGATTCAAATGAACTACAAGCCCGCGTAGACTTCCACAAAAGGTTCCTTACTGGAATCAGCCAGAATGGCACTGGTCTGGGGTATGGCAGTACAACCACGAGCGACGTGGACTTGAAGAAGTCTCTTTTGCGGGGAGATTACGACAGCAAGAGTATGGCTCATGCTATTGGCCTTCAATGCCAGAATGATTGGACAACAATTGGTGACTTTTGCATTCCGCCTCCAATGCACTGGAAGGTAATGCTCTATGACTGGACGCCAGAGATGCTGAAATTTTATTTGAATGCCTTTCAGCATACACTTCCAGACCCCAGTAACCTCGCTCGTTGGAGCTTTGCCGAGGATAGTTCTTGTCCCCTCTGTAGCAATACCCCTTGCACAGCTAGGCACATTCTAGCTGGCTGCAAGGTGGCCTTAGATCAAGGACGGTACACTTACCGCCATGACAAAGTTCTCGCTGTTATTCGCGAGGTAATTAGTCTCTCAGTGGCTCGTGCCAACAAGGGTTTGACAGTATCCTCCAAACCCCCAATACAGTTTGTGCGGGATGGCTCTAAAGGCAAAAAACATTTAACTACAAAACCTTTCTCAATAATCGAGAAAGCTACAGATTGGATTCTGGAGGTTGATTCGGTCTCTAAGCAGTATAAATTCCCTGAAAGTCTCGGATGCACAGCCCTCCGTCCAGATATAACTCTTTACTCTCTATCTCGGAAGGTGGCTCTTATTGTAGAATTAACTGTTCCATGGGAATCAAATATCCCAAAAGACCACGAGTACAAATTAAATAAATACCATGATCTTGCAAATGCCGTAACCCGGAACGGCTTCACTGTTCACCTTCACGCGGTGGAAGTTGGCGCTCGTGGCCTGCCAGCTAAATCTCTATTTCACCTCTTTAAAGATCTTGGCCTTTCCAGAAAAATAATCAACTCTTTCTTAGAAAAATTATCTAAAACTGCGATTTGCGCATCTCAAATTCTATGGCTTCGAAGGGGGAGTGAATGGGTGGCAAGGTGAACGCTCACATGTGGCAAGACAGCTGTCCTAAACCTACCACAGCCGGTTCGTAAGTCCGGAATCCACTGCTCACCCCCCAGAAGTGTAAAAAAAATAGTATTATGATGGGCCCGACTCCGGTCGGTGAATTCCATGGCAGCTCCGTTTGTATTTATTTATTAAACAAATGGTTTTCATAGCTATGTTACACAAAAACGACTTGACCAGACCAATGTATCGCTTAAAAAATCTTCAATTTTATAATAGCCTTTAGAGCACAAAGTATCTTTAACAATTTTTCTAAATTTAGTGTCTGGTAAAAAGGTTAGTTCCTCAGGCAAAGTGTTATAAAAGCGAACACCGTCTCCAATGACAGATTTACTCACTTTTGCTAACCTAGAGCCCGTAATGGCTAGTTTATTTTTGAACCTGGTGTTCCTATTGTGAATGTCCCACAACCTACGGAACCTGTGCAAGTTTTTACGAACATACAGTATGTTATCGAATATATACTGACTATAAACCGTCAGAATATTGATCTCTTTAAATTTCTCTTTTAGCGATGCTCGGGAGTTTAAACAATAAATGGATCGTGTGGCTCTTTTCTGCAAAGTAAATATCGTTTGCATATCGACTGCGCGACCCCAGAGCAAAATCCCATACGACATTATACTATGGAAGTAGCTGAAATAGACAGTTCTGGCAGTAGCTTCATCGGTTAGTTGCCTTATTTGACGTACCGCAAATGCTGCCGAGCTAAGTCTTCCAGCTAATAATTCAATATGAGGACCCCATTGAAGTTTATTGTCTATTGTAATTCCTAGAAATTTTGTAGAATTTACAAACTTTAGTATTTCACCGTCCATAACAATATTAATGTCAGAGTCACTAACGTTAGGTGAGATAAATTTAATGCACTTAGTTTTATTAGAATTCAAAAGCAAATCATTGGCGGTGAACCATCCTATTATTGGTTTTCCTAGGAACGTTTATGTAATATGAGCGAAGTGTCGTCAGCGAATAAAACTACATTACCTAATTTCTGTACAAGAAATGGCAAGTCATTAATGTAAATTAGGAATAAAAAAGGACCCAGAATTGAACCTTGAGGAACGCCCATTCTTACAATAGATCCTTCCGATTTAACTCCGGAAATATCAACCTTTTGTATTCTGTTACTCAAATACGAGCTGAGCAACTCCAATGCTTTACCTTCTAAACCATAAAAATTTAATTTGCGCAGAAGAGTATCATGGACTACGCAGTCGAAGGCTTTAGAAAGGTCACAAAAAACACCAATTCCATTTTGGGAGTGCTCCCATGCTTCAAATATATGCTCCAAAAGTTTAGCACCAGCATCGATAGTGGACCTGCCTTTGCTAAAACCATACTGTTCTTTATGAAGCAATTTATTTGAAATAAAAAATATAAGCAATTGATTATTTATAATTTTTTCAAAAATTTTTGAAAGAACAGGCAGTATTGAAATGGTCTATAATTTATGGGTTCAGTCTGTAGTCCTGATTTAAATAATGGAATGAGCCGGCTATGTTTTATTAGATCTGGGAAAACTCCTCGGTCAAACAATAATATCAATAACTGAATTAATTACCTTTACTGCCATACCCCAATTATCTTCCGTGTATTTTAAGTTTAAAGATTTAAATGTTTTTACAATTACATCGGAGGTTACATTCTCAAATACAAATTGGTTCACGATGTCACATACTACATTTTCTTGCAATAGTTTCTCTGAATGAACAGGCGAGGAGTTTAAAGACTGAGTTGTTAAAATAGGAATATTAGTAAAGAAGGTTTCAAAGGATTTTGCTATATCGGACTTGCTGGATAAGGTTTTATTGTCAATCTTTAGAGTAAAGTTTCTGTCTCGAGATTTAGTTTTACCAGTCTCTCTATTGATCATATTCCAAGTAGTCTTAATTTTGTTTTGTGAATTCCGGATTTTACTGCTGATGGTTAAAGACTTAGCTAAGGAGCAAACTCTTTTAAATAATTTTGAATAGTTTCGAACGTATTTACATAAATCCTCACTATGATTGAATTTTTTTTCCTCATAAAGTTCATAAAGTCTGTTTCTACTTATTCTAATACCTGGTGTGGCCCAGTCATTGAATGTAGGCTTTACAGTCGTATTGATTGTTTTAATTGTAAATATCTGTTGGTAAGCAGTATTTAGCCTGTCAAATAATTCTTGATAGTTCTTATTTACACATGGCTCCGCATTGAGTAGGTGAGCATTCCCTAAAAAATTTTCTCTGAAGGCAAAAATCTTTTTATTAGTAATCGGCCTGCAAAGAAATTCATTCCTATTATTTAAATTTTTATAATAAAATGTAACCACTTGGCCCGAATGATCTGACTTAATAGAATTAACAAGCTGTTTGTCTTGCCAATTACAGTCACAGAAAACGTTATCCAAGCAATTAGCTGTGTAGTTACTCTAGTTGGCTCAATAAAAACATTTACCAAGGTAAACGATTTAAAAAACAATAGTAATTTAGTGGTTAACCTATCTTTTTTTAGCAAATTTACATTAAAATCACCGCAAACAATAATCCTTTTTTTACAATTAATTAGAAACTTAAAAGCATCTTCTAATACATTTTCAAATTCTGTATAGTCTGAGCTAGGAGGACGGTAAACGCACAGTATATTATACAAATTGTCTCAACTCAACACTTGAGATCTCTATAGTTCTCTCAACCGAGAGTGCGGTAATATCTTTGCGGTTTTCAGCAATTAATCCATTTTTGACTAAAATCAAAGAGCCACCATGGATTGCAGAGATTCGGTTGAAACAACTTACTACAGTATAATCAGATACACTGAACATCATTTGATTTAAACACAACCAATGTTCTGTATGACTATTAATATTCTTGTGCTTGATGACTATTAATATTCTTATAATAATTATCTATTTTATATGTATACTCATGTACATGGATTCAGCTCTATTTTTTTAAAATTTTATTTGTCTGCCGTGTAAAGCCGACTTTAGTCAACGCTATTGTCGAATTAATATTTATGCTTTAATCTTTTTATATCTACATATAAACTGACGAATTCTAATATGCGATAATTAGCTTTAATTCATAATTCATGCTTTTATTGTATATTCTGAATAAATAAATTGAATACTGAATACTGAATACTGTAACACAAAAAATATCTACATTTAATTTTTCCAAAAATAATTCTACTTCATGAAATTTGCCGAGAATGCCTTGAATGTTTTGATGTGCTAATACTAAATAAGTAGGCTTTCTCTTTGTCGGTTTAACTAGTTTAAACAATCTGATGAAGACTGTATTGCTTCTGGCATTGAGACTAGATTAGTAATCGGAGTTTGGCTCTCCAAGGCAATTCCCTCAGGTATATCTTGGTCTAAACTATTACATTGGGTAGGTTTATATAACTTATATGCTAGTAACTTTGCTATCGTACATCTGTAAAAGTATGACAGTCTCGGTGTACCATTTGTTAAAATTGGCTTTCTAATAAATGTATTAGTGTCAAAAAAGTCAAAACAATAATCGTCGCGATGACGATTTATCAAGTTAAATAAAAATGAATTTAATCCAGATATATTATAGTCGTTAGAATGTTTTTTCTAATGAGCAGTAGTACAGAAGTGCACAATGAATGATTTTTCCTGTGCCTAGGGTGGAAACCCTAAGTAATTTTTCAACACTATTTAACAGAGTCTTTTTGGTAATTTCACAGCTATTTCCAATAAAAATAATTATATTTGATTTATTATCTATCACATTATTTATTCTGTCATTTAAAATTATGTTAATTAACATGTGGTAAGGAATATTTGGAAAGCAATAATTAATTACACGATGATTAAACTCTTTATTTAAAAGACGCCCAAGTCCTTGACCAATGATGTCACAATAAACTACTATGTTTTCTATTAAAAAGGTAGTTGCTATTAAAAAGGTAGTTCATGTGGAATTACAACCACACCATTTTGTCCAAATCTTCGAAACAAACACTTTGAGAACAAGTTTTATTTCTTTTCTAAAATGCTGAGAAAATTCACTGACTTGTCCAATATATACCTACTGTAATAACTGTTCATTCCAATTTAATGACAGTAACTTCTAAAACTGTTTAATTTTGTACTGTAAATATTTTTTTATCAATCTTCATTTCCTTTAAAGTAGGGTACCTGCAAAGAACGCGCCACGACTACCTGCACAGCACGCGCCCAATTTAACAAGGGGGGGGGGGGGGCAGGGGATGAGTGTTTTTCTTTTTTTATTAGCTTTAAGGTATATTTTCGAACTTGTCAAAAAAGTCATGGTACTTTACGGTACTTTTTGTGTAACTCTAACAAACAAAAGAAGTTACTGATCCCAAGGATATTAGACCTATAGCCCTTACAAACACAATTTCCAAAATATTCTTCTCCATTATACAAGCCAGATTACTCAAACACATGTGTACCAATGACTATTTACCGAAAAAATATCAGAAAGGTTTTCTCCCAAGAGTTTCAGGATGTCTAGAACATAATTCCTTGCTAACTGAATGCCTTAAAGATGCAAGAAAGAACGAGAGACAAATAACTGCCACGTGGTTGGATTTTGAAAATGCCTTTGGTTCGGTGCGCCACGAATTACTATTAAAGGCGCTTGAATGGTATAATGTGCCACCTTTGATCTGCAATATAATAGCATCCTATTACAAAAAGCTTTCCTTCGTAATACAATTAAAAGGTGAAGCGGAGAAGACACCTGAAATTCACTATGGCGTAGGACTCTTCCAGGGTTGCTGCCTCTCTCCGGTGGCATTTAACATTGTTATCAACATTCTAATTGATACCCTTGTCGTAAAAGAAAGTAAATGGGGATACAGGTTCAAATACGGAGACAAATACATGGCGGCTATCCTGGCATTTGCGGACGACATAACACTATTAACCCGCAATCCAAAACAAAACCAAGCACTTCTCAAAGTAGTAGACGACTATTGCGAATGGTCCAATGGAATGAAGATTAAACCGGCAAAGTGCTACTGTTTGAACTTAGTAAGGAAGGGTACAAAATTTATCTCAAACGACCCGGGTCTGACAGTGTCTGGTAAAACAATCGCAACAGTGGCTGATGAAGCTCCTTTCAAGTTTCTAGGGAAAAAAATCACTAGCAGAGGAAAGGAGCATCCCACCGAGGACATTGTCAAACTTTTTGATGAGTACCTTTGCCGAACTGACAATCTTCCCCTCCTTGGTACACATAAGGCATGGATCTACGATAACTACTTGACATCAAAACTTTCATGGCCATTTCTTGTCTATGACTTCTCTAAGCAAAATCTTAATAAATTAGACTCTAAAGTGACCAGATCCCTGAAATCATGGTTTGGCCTGGCTCACCCAGCTGACCCATCAACTCTATTTAGATCTCACAACAACTTTGGACTAAACATTAAGAAACCGTCAACGTTTTATCAAAAGGCGAGAATAGCCAAACGATGTATACTCAAAGACTCCAATGATAGTGCCATTCGAGCCCTACCGAACACATCGCTATCAGATAAAATGGAATCAAGACTCGACTTCTACAAATCATTCCAAGTTGGTATCCGCACTAATAGAGCTGGACTGGGTATGGAAACAGCTAAGTCTGACAAAGAAGTACTGAAAGATTTTGCCCAGGAGGACATGGAGCAAGGTTTCAAACTGCACGCCTTGAACTTAGAAATGCAGAATGACTGGTTGACTGTGGGTGACTTCTGCATCCCCCCTGCATTGAAGTGGAAATCCCTAATATACAACTGGTCCCCTGAACTGCTTAAGTTCTACCTAAATGCGTTCCAACTTACTCTGCCTGACCCGAGTAACCTAGTTCGGTGGGGGAAATCTACAAATAAAGTATGCCCGACGTGTAAGGAGTTCATAGGCACTGCCAAACATTTGCTATGTGGTTGCAAAATACTGCTTGACCGAGGCCATTATTCCTATCGCCATGATAAAGTCCTCCAAATCATCAGAGAGGCTATCAGCCTATCTATTGCACGGACCAGAAAAGGGCAAACGAGCAATGGCTTCAAGAAGGTCAACTTTGTAAAACCCGGAGCGAAGAAGCTGCCTAAAGATAGGACTAAACCGTCCTCAATTTTGGGAGCAGCAAAGGACTGGCAATTGCTGATGGACACACATGAGAAGCATTACCAAATGCCTTCAGAAATCTGCACCACAGCTTATAGACCGGATATTCTCATATTCTCAATGGCGACAAAGCATGTTGTACTTGTCGAACTTACAGTCCCATGGGAAAGCAACATACCGAAGGACCACAACTTCAAAGTAAACAAGTACTGCAATTTAGTAGACCGGATAGTGAGAAACGGATTTAAGACTGATCTCTTCGCCGTGGAAGTCGGAGCAAGAGGACTACCGGCGAAGTCACTCTACAGCCTCTTCAAGAATTTAGGCCTGCCAAGAGCGGCGCTGAGCTCATACATGGAGAGAGCCTCGAAAGCGGCACTGGAGGCATCCTACAGAATATGGATAGGTAGAGAGAGGGAGGCCGAGGGCGGGACTGGTGGTTCTCCGCGTCCTAGTCATCGCAGACTAGCTGATGAGGGCTTGTAGCGAGCCGAAACGTCACGCGCGCTGGAGAACTGTCGAGCGGCCGCTCACTAGTCCCACCTCGTCCGACACCCTCCTTTATTGCCAATGGGCCCGGATATGTTCGGTGAAGCCATTGAAAGCTGAGTTCAACACCTTAAAGTAAAACTTAGTTTTTTTTTATTTACACAAAATAGTGTTTCATAAACGTTACAATATATCTATACTACATACAACTATTATGTTATCAATAATTGCTGATTAAAGTGACACTTTAATATCCATGTTAAAAACCTTGTAATTTTATATGTAGAACGAGCGCGGTTACTTCTTCAAAAAATCAGGCGCATTTAAAGTCAGACAAAAAACTTACTTTTTATCACAATATTAATATATTTACATTCCAATTACACCAAATTACACATACACATTTTTTATTTCAATTTTTCCTACACTAATAACACATTATTATGATGTAATATATCTAATACTACCTAAAAAACCACAGGTAATTAAGGATTACCAGATGTTTTAAATAATAATAATTACAAAAACTGACCCCTTTTTGACGACTGCCACAGTTGAATACAAATAAAATAACACCCTATTTGTTTTTATTTATAATGTCTAACAACCGTGACAGTCTTCGATTTAACATGCCAAAGGGCATTGGGACCTTTACTATGGAAAAATTCCCCACGGCGGACAAAGCTGAAACATACCTCAATTGAAAGCTTTTGACCTCTAGTTTTGCCAAGCAAAGGGGCATTATTGTGGAGTATGGGAATACCGAAATATAATTACATTAATAATTCAGGTACGGTGATCGTATTATTTCAATGTTGTACTGTATGTATGTAGATGTTTAGTACTGTATGTAGCACGGGCGTATATAAGGAAGCGGGGGGGACGGGGGGGGGGGGGGGGGGTCCGCCCCCCCCTTAGCATACGACAAAATATTCGGAACGAAAATGAGTTCACCATCCTTTTCGAGCAAGCAAAGCAGATGAGTTCAAGCGACATAATTGTTCCAAGAACGACTGAAAGGCAAACCCAGCGCAACAATGCTCCAGGAGAAACTGCCGAAATATATTACCATATTACAGAAATGAATTTTACCCTTTCATTGACCATGTGGTTACAGAACTTATTTTATTTAAAAGTAGGTACTTAAAGTAACTATCATTTGTCCGCGATTACCTTGCGTGTATTTTTATGTTTACGTAATTTTCAAAATAACTGAAATTGGAGTTTAGAATTTTGCTTTTTTCTGCGTGAAGTCCGGCCAATAACTAGTTTATCTTTGTACAATTTCGTACCCGCGGAGCCCCCCCCCCCCCATGTGAAAGCTTTAGCTACGCCCGTGGTATGTAGATATATTTAGTGTTATTTGATGACTGATGAACAATGCGCGTACGCAGCGAAACCAATTTTTTGTTACCTGACTACCTTCTCCTCCCACCTCGGATGCCGTTCGGTGCCATGCCGAACACGTTTTAAATATTATAGCCTTCTGGAAAAACAAACAATATGATTTATTAACAAAATGGTAAGAGAAATACTAATTATGAAAATCTCATTTTCTCAGCTTTCCCATTAGTTATGGGAATAAAAAATACATAGTGGTAAAGTTCGTAACATTATCTAAAAACTTTTATTGGTTTCGTTTGTGTCCGCTAGTAGGGCAAAAGTGGGGTAAAAAGTTCCCAATGTTCTTTGCGTACTCCAAAATTTAAAAAAAATATTTCACTGTTGGATTACAACTTTGAAAAAAATTAAGAATTTATTTACTTAACTGAAATACTATCGAATTTGACGACCACTAGTAGGATATACATTTTAAATTTATATGAAAATATGAAACTTTCCAAGACAATTGTAAATTATTTGTATTATCAACATAAGAATAGAATGATATTCTTCTTGCCTTGACATTTATTTACCTTATTATCCTTCAATTCTACTAAATTACCAACGATTTAATTTTACAAAAATTTAGAAAACTAAGTACCTACATAAAAAATAATAATTTTACAGATCATGACAATTACAATAAATATAATATACATATTTTTATGTGCCTATTTAAATACTTTTTTACTTTCTTGATTACATTGAAAGTATTGTTGACATTTTTATACCTCTAAACCAGGGGTCTCCAAACTACGGCCTGCGGGCCAAATCCGGCCCGCCAGTGCCATCAATCCGGCCCGCGACAGCTAATGACCATTGTTATCAATCTGGCCCGCGTTGGATAAGTTAGATAAAAGGACACATAATGATAATAACTCGGTTTTATCCACTTGATAGGTAATACTTAACGTTTATAAACGTAACTTAAAATTTGCGATGCGTCTCAGACACAGCCGAGCGAAAATCGTGATTTATAAACGTTGCCTAACGCTAGGACACGGCTCAGTCGCGTCCTATCTCAAACGTCACTTTGCGCACCGATCGGACCGTGTTTAGCGAATTAAGTACAGGTTTTGTCGCTGTGTAATCAATAAAATGGACGATTTATCGGTATATTCGGTATTTTCTGATAATCTGCGGATGTTAGGACAGAGGCGGACTACCAAAACCTACAAAAAACGTTTTGACCCGTTCACCGAGTTGACGGAAGACGAATTTCGATATAAGTATCGATTTTCTAAAGTGAACTTTATGAAAATAGTCGACTTGGTGAGGGATCGTTTGGAAGGAGATTGCAGAGGAGGTAAAATAAAGCCTGAGCTGCAGGTGGCGGCTGCTGTTCGTTCCTGGGCTCGCAATGAGGTATGTAGCTTATCTTTTGCAGCAGTATCCACGACCTACTAGCAACTAAAACCAATACATTTGTTTATCTGCCAGATACAAGATGATTGCGCGGATGTGCATGGCTTCAGTCAGCCGACATTGTCAGTCATCAGAAAACGCGTCGCGGAAGCAATCGCATCTTATTCGGGCCGCTACATTAGCATGCCGTCAACTACGCAAGAGCAGGATGCAGTCATCGCAGACTTTGCACGGATTGCCGGTTTTCCGCGAGTTATAGGAGCTCTAGACGGCACTCACATTAGGATAAGGAAAGTGGGCGGTAATATTGGCCAATTTTACGTCAACCGCAAAAATTTCTGCAATATCTGCAAATAAACGTGCAAGTGAGTATTGGATTAGCTTGCTTTCCATAAGGATGCTGCATACGATTTTAGACTATTTTAATTTTCAGGTTGTATCTGATGCTAACTTGAAGATTAGGGACATTGTGGCTTCATACCGAGGCAGTGCACATGACTCGCGGATATTCCGTGAGAGCCGTTTAAAGGAAAGATTCGAGGCAGGCGAATTTCATGGTCGTCTTCTGGGTGACTCGGGATATGGCTGTTGCCATTATTTATTTACGCCAGTGCTACGTCCGAGAAACCAGCAAGAAGAAAATTATAATAAAGCTCATATAAGTACCAGGAATCCTGTCGAAAGGCTTTTTGGAGTGTGGAAACAAAGGTTTCAGTGTTTGCTTCGGGGAATGACAGGATCGCTGGACAATATTAAAACGACCATAGTGGCCCTTGCGGTTCTGCACAATATGGCGATAGAATTTAAAGAAGGCATTTCCGGTACCGAATTACAAACTCCTTAATATTTCTATATTTCTAAATTTCATAATCTATTTTTTGTATTTAATTTCAGGTGATTTCATTAATGCAATAGATGAACGGGAAGAAAACGAACCTGAGGAAATCCACGGGAATCGTAACATCCTTGGTGATATCACCAGACAGGACTTTATTCGTAATTTTTATTAAACAGTATTAAAAATAAAACTAATCAGTCATACAAATTACTTTTTATTATTTTCAAATTCCTGGTCTAAAATGGCCATTCTTTTTAAATAAATTGCCTCATTATGCCGCATCGTCTGCTCACGCAAAGCAATTTCTCGCTCATATAAAGCAATTTCCCGCTTCTCTCTATTCTCCAACTGTTTCTTTTGCAGAAGAAACAGCTTGTTTCTCAGCATGTCCTCGTGCTGAAACAATGAAAAAAATTGTTAATGAAACCTAAGTATAGGCAATTTATCAAAAGTAGCCAGAAAAAAGTTGTATTTTTTTGACTGACTCAAAGAAAGTTTTTGAAATATCGAAATTGCGATTGGAAAGCAAAAGAATTAAAAATAGCTTTATTTTGTTTTTTTTTTAAATCTGGAAAAAAGTCTTGAAAAATAGTACAGAAAGTGTTGAGCACGATGTGCCATATAGCATAGGTGAAATATCACAAATATTGTTTATTAGCGGTATTTTACGTTTCGCTAGATGGTTCGAGTATATATTTTACGTATCGCTCGTGGTAGCGGTATTTTACACTCGCAGTCAGTTTGACTTCAGACGACTTACTTTTTCCTTCTTATTTCTCGTTGGTCCCTGTTCTTGTCTTATTCCTTGTCCCTGCTCTCGCCTTCTTACTCGCTCCTGATCCTGGCACTGCTCTCCCTGAGTCAATTCCCCTCGTTCTTGTACCCATTCCTCCTCTGTCCTTCGTTCCTCTGACTGTTCTTGGGTCTGTTCTTGTATCGCGACCTGAAATTAAAAGTAATTTTATAGTAAAAATAAAAATACGCTTTATTTCAATGTTATAATAATGTGGCTAAGGGCTAAAACGACACCGGACCTTGCTTGTTCTATCTGCGGGAAACAATATAAACGATTAGCATGGTTAAAAAAACACATTGCTGGGCACGATGATAGCGACGCTGCACGTCAGTGTCTTAAACCGTCGCAAGGAGTCACGGACAGAGTTGAACCTCACATGTCCCTTGACTCCACATCTGCCCGCAGTTTGTCACCCGACCGGTCTCCTCTACCCGCGCAAATCGTATCCTTCCCTCCTCTAAAATTCCCTTCACTTGCGAAAGAGGACTGGGAATTTCATAATAATAATTTAACTTCTATTCTTGACCACTCTGTGAACCGTAATGCCCCTGCCAGCGTCCAGCTGTCGTCCTTCCAGGTGGCGGTCCATGAATACATCTCGGGTGTTTACCCTAAATCTACCTATGTCGACCCGGTTCACAGAGAAAATGCATTTAAGGCAAAGCTCCGTAGGCAAAAGCGGCTACTTCGTCGCCAGTTACGTGAAGCCAAGAAAGCCGGGGATAAAGCCCTCTGCCACAACTTCTCGCGCTACCGCTCTATACTAAAACTCATACAGAGCGTAGCAACGCAAAACGACAAGCGCAAGGCAGCATTTCTCAAATCCAAAGAGGAAGCCCGGTTCGACAAAAACCGTTTTAACTACAGCAAAACGGTTTTGTCTGCCGCCAAGGGAAAAATCCAAATCCCGGAAGAAATGGCCACGGAATATTTTTCGACCACGTATGAGGACCCAATGCGGCTCCATAATTACAGCCCTCCGCCGGGCATTACACCTCCGCCCCTGCCTACGGTAGCTTTTGCTTCTCAACCTCCATCTCTAGATGAGATTCTTAATCAAGTAAAGAGGAAGCCGTCGGGCTCTACTCCGGGTCCCGATGGTATTCCCTATTTAGTATACAAAAAATGCCCCTGCCTTCTGCAATATTTAGGATCCATCTTCCGAAATATATGGAATAGCGGTGTAGTCCCACAGAACTTTGGCCGAGCGACAGTCATCTTAATAAGGTCCCAGTTTGCACCGGACCAAAGGACGCTCGGCCCATTGCTCTCAGACACTGTGGCCAAAATCTTTTTTAGCATAGTCCACACGAGGATGAGCGAATTCATGCACCGGAATGAGTACCTTGGAGTATCAGTTCAAAAAGGCTTCATGCGTGGCGTCTCGGGCTGCCTCGAGCACAATTCTCTCCTGGCTGCTGCCATCAAGGATGCGAGACAGCACGAACGCCAAATCAATGTATGCTGGCTCGACCTAGAGAATGCCTTTGGGTCAGTCCGACACAGTCTCCTCCACTTTGCACTCCGCTGGTACAACTTCCCACCAGTCGTGCGTGACATTGTAGCCTCCTACTACAACTGTCTGACTTTCCATGTTAAAACGCAAGAATGGACTACCCGCTCTATACCATATTCAATTGGACTATTTCAGGGCTGTTGCCTCTCCCCGACGATTTTTAATATAGTTTTTAATATACTGCTGGAAAGCCTGACCCAGTTTGACAGGAAATGGGGCTACCGTTTTAAAACAGACGGCCAATACACCTCGTCGTGCCTCGCTTTTGCCGACGACCTAACTTTCATCACCAGAAGCCCCAAGCAGCTTTCCCTGCTATTACAGAAAGTGGAGCTTTTCTGCGACTGGTCAGGCTGTATAAAAGTGAAGCCCTCCAAATGTTTTTGCCTTGGACTCGCCCGCATGGGCACAAAATTTACATCCTATGACCCCAAATTGGTCTATAAGGGCTCTAATATCTCCCTCATAGACCCAAACAATAATTTCAAATTCCTCGGCAGAAAAATCACCCATCAGGGAAAAGACGTCTCGGGCGATCATGTTATAGAGCATTTCAAAAGTTGCCTGGCGAAAATAGATGCCTTGCTAATTTCTGGCCCTCGTAAGGCCTGGATCTATGACAATTATCTAACGTCACATTTGTCATGGCCCTTTCTTATTTACGATTTTACCAAAACCCAACTGTCCCGTCTAGATGCGCTGGTGACAGCTAGTTTAAAATCCTGGCTGTCCTTAGCCAAACCAGCTGACCCCTCGACTCTCTTCAGGTCCAAACAAAATTTTGGGCTAGCGCTTAAACTGCCCTCTCTGCTCTATGCCAACTCCAGAATAACCAAAAATTCGATTCTGTGCAATTCCAAAGATCCGGCAATATCGAAGCACGTAATAAGTGGCCGTAGTGATTCAAATGATCTACAAGCCCGCGTAGACTTCCACAAAAAGTTCCTTACTGGAATCAGCCAGAATGGCACTGGTCTGGGGTATGGCAGTACAACCACGAGCGACGTGGACTTGAAGAAGTCTCTTTTGCGGGGAGATTACGAAAGCAAGAGTATGGCTCATGCTATTGGCCTTCAATGCCAGAATGATTGGACAACAATTGGGGACTTTTGCATTCCGCCTCCAATGCACTGGAAGGTAATGCTCTATGACTGGACGCCAGAGATGCTGAAATTTTATTTGAATGCCTTTCAGCATACACTTCCAGACCCCAGTAACCTCGCTCGTTGGAGCTTTGCCGAGGATAGTTCTTGTCCCCTCTGTAGCAATACCCCTTGCACAGCTACACATTCTAGCTGGCTGCAAGGTGGCCTTAGATCAAGGACGGTACACTTACCGCCATGACAAAGTTCTCGCTGTTATTCGCGAGGTAATTAGTCTCTCAGTGGCTCGTGCCAACAAGGGTTTGACAGTATCCTCCAAACCCCCAATACAGTTTGTGCGAAATGGCTCTAAAGGCAGAAAACATTTAACTACAAAACCTTTCTCAATAATCGAGAAAGCTACAGATTGGATTCTGGAGGTTGATTCGGTCTCTAAGCAGTATAAATTCCCTGAAAGTCTCGGATGCACAGCCCTCCGTCCAGATATAACTCTTTACTCTCTATCTCGGAAGGTGGCTCTTATCGTAGAATTAACTGTTCCATGGGAATCAAATATCCCAAAAGACCACGAGTACAAATTAAATAAATACCATGATCTTGCAAATGCCGTAACCCGGAACGGCTTCACTGTTCACCTTCACGCGGTGGAAGTTGGCGCTCGTGGCCTGCCAGCTAAATCTCTATTTCACCTCTTTAAAGATCTTGGCCTTTCCAGAAAAATAATCAACTCTTTCTTAGAAAAATTATCTAAAACTGCGATTTGCGCATCTCAAATTCTATGGCTTCGAAGGGGGAGTGAATGGGTGGCAAGGTGAACGCTCACATGTGGCAAGACAGCTGTCCTAAACCTACCACAGCCGGTTCGTAAGTCCGGAATCCACTGCTCACCCCCCAGAAGTGTAAAAAAAATAGTATTATGATGGGCCCGACTCCGGTCGGTGAATTCCATGGCAGCTCCGTTTGTATTTATTATTATATAAAGAGTACTTACGGTCATCACTGCTTCATCAGTGAATTCCACATCGTGTTCCCTGCTCATCCGGTCGATGAAATCTAAATTCGTGTCCAGGATCTAAATTAAAAATAGTTGCAATTAATAAATACTTCGAGCTATACTTATCTACTTATTCTTCGTAAGGAACTCTAACGAAACTCCAATAACTACTAAAAACCTATTAATCAAATGGGAGCGATAAAAGAAATGTTTTTTTCGATAAATTTAATAAATAGGGTATAAGTTCTATGCAAGCTGTAATAATGATTCTATAAATATTTAAAAAATCTATGAGTAAAAAGCCATGTGTGTGAACCAATACTCACAGTGTAGCGGTTTGCAGTGACGCGGGTTGTCACAGGGGTATCGATGAGCGAACAGAAGGTGGCGTCCGACTCGGGTGGCGGTAAATGAATATCCGCTTCGATAACAACAACCGAATCTTCTGGCATTTCTCCTTGATTTCGCTATGAATATAAACGACGGTTATATATTATAAACTGTCAGATAAAAATCATTAAATTGATAATAGTCAAGTCGGACTTACGTTATTGCTGTCGAAACGGTTTCTGTCAACGCTGAACTCGTCTTGCATTTTTTCAATGAGGTCCAAATCCTCAACAGCAGGAGCCACAGGTTTAGGTCCACCACCCGTCTTTCTGACCTCCGTCCTGTAGTTGTGCACGACCTGCTTTAGCATCATCTTCATCCCTCTCCACTGCTTGATGATCTGGTTCTGGTCCCTCTTCCGACCATTCAGATGATTAAAGCTGAAGTTAAATCAAAATAAATTAGGACATAGAACATTCCGAAAATTGACTAAAGCTAACCATAAAATCTGGTATCATATAGCGACTACACAATGACTTATCACACGTAATATCATGGTGGGTGTTTCTCCTTTAGCCAAAGGAGAATACCTAGCCAGAGTAACATTCTCGTAACTTAAATCTACAGCGTTTCAATCGGTAAATTAAAAAAATATATTACGCACCTTTCACAAATTTCTTGCCAAGCTTGTTTCTTTTTTTTGTGTGTGTTTGTGGTCGCATCTTTGCACTCCACGACATCGATGCGGTCACTCACCAAACGTTTCAAAAGCGACTGAAAATGATAAAACAACACAGATTAAGAACACGTAAGGCCATCGCGTGCTTGTATTTGGGGTTAGGAAAGTTTTGAATACAAACCTTTTCGAGTTCATCCCAATTGGCGTTGCGTTTTTTTTGTCGCCTGCATCACCCATATTAGCAGAGCGTAGAACGACTTGTAGAGAAGATAAAACCGGAACGGAACGTATCTATTGCGAATTGCACCTCAACATACACAAGCGACGACGAAAAGATCTGACAGTTCGATGAGCGTTGTGTACGCAAAACGCGAAAATAACCGGTTACATCTCGGTATTGCCAGGATTAAATTGCCCGCCTAGTGCTCAGACACAGCGTAGCTACGTAACGCTTATGTATCGTTTATAAATAAGCATCGTATGCGCTGTGTCCTAAGGAGATAAGTAGTGCGTAACTAAGACGGAGCTGAGATGTGTCCCAAGCAAATCTAATAAATAAGACTAATATGCAGAAAATTTAACTTGAGCATAATAACTAAGAAATAATTGAAATGAATCCCACTAACTTTATAATGATACATAAACATATAACACATAAATCTTATAAACATATAAATATTATAACATATAAAATACTAATGAGATTTATGTAATAATTGAAATGAATCCCACTAACTTTATAATGATACATAAACATATAACACATAAATCTTATAAACATATAAACATTATACCATATAAAATACTAATGAGATTTATGTAATTATGATTTTCCACTGACAATAGTTTATAGTTGTGGACCAATTTTACTATTTTTTTATTTTCAGTCCTTACTCCCAGTAAAGACTGAAAACAAATTGTTTTAGTCAACGGAAAGGGGAGGGGGTTGTTTCTGAACTGCTGACTGCATTGCTAGAAGACAGATAAAAACAACGGTTTTGGCCCTTTGAACTTACTGGAGTATTCAGTATGGCCTTAAGTCTGGAAAGTTTGGAGACCCTGCTCTAAACCGGTCAGACGCCAACATGCCTATGGGCATTTTGGGTCTTTTGTCAGATCCATGCGTAGCCATTTAGGCCAGCCCCCATATGTATTATATAAATGTATAATATATATGACTAACAATATTAATTACTAGGTAACAAGACGGAATTCATGAAGAAACGATATTGTTATTATTTATATACAAAACCGACCAAAAAGTTGCGGCGCAGTTTAATGCGCGCGAAGGCTGGCGTCTGACCGTCTAATCGACAATGGGCTCGATTGCGTTTCTCTTTAACTAAAATCAGAAATTAGTTCATGTGAACGAGACAGAGCAGTACATCAGAGCGGAATGTCAAATAAACGGTTGTCACTTTTCCGCATTAAAACTACCCACTGATGATAAAAGTTAAATCTAACACCGCATGAATTGTGTTCAAACTTATTTCGGCGTCTATAAGTTTGACGACTAGTTTTGGTGCGGGAAAATCGACAATAGTTCATTTCATATTCCGTTCTAACGTATTGCTCTGTCTCATTTGGTTGAACCATTGATTTTATAAATCAATGGTTGAACTAAGTTCCTATTTGAGTTCACAAAGAAATGCAATCGGGCCCAATAATAATCCTTTTTTTATATTATTAAATCATATCAAATTTTTTTTTTTAATATAATCCAATTTTGGCACTAATAAAAAATATTTTCGTCATATTTGTTTTGTATGGACTATTTAAAAATTATATTTTTATATTCTAAGGTTTTAGGATGGGATTTATACAGCATTGTAAATTAAATACTTTTTTATATTTTTCAATATTTTATCACCTAAATTACAACTACATGTTATGTGAAATCAGAATCCGGAATCCGGAAAATACTGTGCTGAATTTCGATAGTATTTTATGTTGTAATCATGGACAAACTAAATTGTAATTAATATTAAAATACCTTATGTCGAGTTCTAAGTTTCTGCAATTTGTAAAGGATTTATTGGAAATAAATGAATTGAATTAAATTTCATGTATTATATTACCAATGATTGATTATACAGGATGTACTATTTTTAAATGACTAATTAGGGTTGATCGTCGTCTGAAATTACGATTGCATTCTGCACATAAATAACTCTTCAACTGCTCGTGAACATCTAAATGCTGTTTCAACGACGATTTCGAGGGGAACGAACGAACACATTCCTCACACGCATGTTTTGTTTTGTTATGTACGGCATCAACATGAGTTTTCAAGGCTCCGAGATAATTATAAGCGCGATCACATTCTCCACAATAGTATTTCTTCAATTTTATGTGAACTGCCTCCAAATGCATCTTTAAATTTAATTTCAGCTCGAAACCACGATCGCATTCTCCACATGAGTATTTCTTCTGTTTCTTGTGAACTGCGTTTAAATGCGTCTCTAAATGGTGTTTTCGTGTAAAATAACGATCGCATTCTACACATGAGTATTTCCTCAAATTCCTGTGAACTGCATCTAAATGATTCTTTAAATAGTCTTTCCGTGCAAAAGCATGACCGCATTCAACACATGAGTATTTTTTCACGTTCCTGTGAACTGCGTCAATATGGTTTTTTAAATACCATCGATGAGCAAAAGCATGATCGCATTCAACACATGCGTGTTTTATGTTCCTGTGAATTGCGTCAACATGTTTTTTTAAATACCCTTTATTTGCAAAAGCGCGATCGCAATCTTCACATGGATATTTAATTCGCTTCCTATGAGCTGATTCCAAATGTATATTCAAACTATTTTGCCAATTGAAAGCGCGGTCACATTCCCCACATGAAAATTCATTTAATTTTAAATGGAATCCATTTATGTGAACATTTAAATTTCCCTTATTCGAAAACGCCCTTTCGCACTTCGGACAAATATATGATTTCACATGTCTACCACTAAATCTGCTACCACCAACTTTACTACTTCGAGATGGACCACCTTCGAATGGCTCTGGTTTTACGAATTGAGTCTCATCTTCGTCGAATTCAAGCACATTCCCTCGTTCATCTGGTATGAAATCTCCTCGAGGAATGCTCGAACATGTATCGCCAGAATCGATCTCCGTTTTAATGACAACTTCTTCGATCTTTACAGTCACGTTACTGTAGTCGTCGACAATTGTCTCACTCATCTTCGTATGAATAAAATGACCGTTTTACTGAGAAAACGCGTTTGCTTCGATTTGTTAGGTAAAGTTAAGCGATTGAATCTACAGTGAAACATACTCGCGAAGGAATACGAATTGATAGCTGTCACTTTGAAGATTGCCATTTGATCACTTTGATTGTTGCCAGTGTTGATTTTACTTTCCCGACCCAAAGAAAAGTATTGTGAACGCGCTAAAAAAATCGAGATAACCCTTTGCCGAGAAACGAACCGCACTGTCGGTGGCGGTAATATTTGATTAAAATATATGGGTCCCATCAAACTTGCAGAAGGCAAATTTGCAGACGGCAATCTTGCAGACGGCATTCTTGCAGGCGGCAGTTGGCAGTTTTGCAAATGTCAAACTGACCTAACCTAACCTAACAGAAAAACTTAAAACATTTTTTTTAATGTTTAGTTTGATGTATAAAAGTCATCCACTACAAGGGATGCCGGTAATTAATGTCACTTCGATTTTAGAGAAAGAAAACCCTAACCTAACCTAACCTAACAGAAAAACTTAAAAACTGTACTGAAGGTTTCCGCCTGCAAGGTTGCCGCCTGCAAGGTTGCCTCCTGCAAATCTGCCCTCAACAAATTTGGAGCTGTCAAAAGTGACATTTGTGCAAGTTTGCCGCATGCAAAACTGGCGCCCCCCAAATATATGACCGAAATTACATATTATTAGTGTAGCTTGTATATGAGAATTGTAGCTTCCAACCAAAATTTCACAGCGTGATTTAGTTCTAACAAGGCATCTGTGTACCGAATTCCAAGCCTCTAACTGTAATATTTCGAGAATAAAATATGACCAGCGCTCTCTGGTGAATTGATGTCAGCTACAATCTTTTCAACTCTTGCCATGACCGAATGATGCCTGCATGCCAAATTTCAGCTCAACTGGATGAAGCGTTTAGGCGCTATCGTGGAGGAATACACACACAGACTCTCAGACAGAGTTCAATTTGTAAATGGTATTAAATATCTTAATCGTTTCAGGGGCAAAATGGATATTTCCGTCTTCATCTCGAAAATAAATTTTACCGCGTTTACAATACTTCACCTCCTCATAGGTTGGTAGTCCGGTAAAGTAAAGAAATAAACATTTAATTATAAATAGGATAGAAAACGAATTTACCGCCTGAAATTTGTAGCATCCGACGTTTCGGTGACGTTGCAGCCGCCGTTGTCTAGGGTAGACTGAAGAGCTGTCAATCCGTTGTTTTGCGGGTAGGCCGCATACCGCTGCCGCCGCTACGTAGGTTATAACGGTGGTGGGGGGGGGGGGGGGCGGGCTCGGAGCGCGGGAAGTTTGAAAATCCGTCTTGCACACAACACTCACTGTATCCTGTTTTACGTCTTTGCGTTCGGCGTTTGGCGGCGGGAACATTTTAAGAAGAGGGTTCCACGTAGAAGAGAGTTTGTAGCCGTCGTCTCTATTGAAGTTCGGGGTTCTTCTTATTTCAATGGCTTCCCGGATCATGCGAGGAAAGTAGAATTGTTCCTTGGATAGAACAATGGGATTTTGAAACTGTATCCAGTGGTTACTTCCGCTATCCAATAGGTATATGTTCGCAGATCGCCGATTTTTCTCGCTGAACGTTTTTAACAGCTTTGATGTGTTCTGTCAGTCGCGTGGCTATGGGCCGGTTCGTTTGTCCAACGTAGGCTAGACCGCAGCTGCATTCGACTTTATACACACCCGGGGTTTGCAGTGGTATTACATCCTTTACAGGCCTCAAAATCGAGCTATATTTTGGGTCGGTTTGAAGATCGTTTTTATATCGAATCTTTTTAGCAACTTATTCGATCTGTCACGCCCTTGACGTATGGTAAGAATGCTCTTGATCTGCTCGGTTTCTGAGTTTCGTCTGTATTAGATCGTGTGCGTGTCTCGTGATATTTTCCGTATCCATTTTTACTAAGGACATCGTTGACATGTTCCATCTCCTTCGGAAAATGCTCAGTGTCGCATAGATCGCGTGCTCGGTTCACGAGCGACGTTTGCACTGAACGTAGATGGTAGGGATGATGGTGTGAGCTTGCATGCAAATATTTGTCCGTATGTGTGGGCTTCCGATATATGTACCGTATGTCCGAGAGTATTGTCACTTCTCCTTGTCACTTTGACATCCAAAAATGGTAAGGAGCCGTCCTTCTCTAATTCATAGTTGAATCTGATTTTTGGGTGTATGGAGTTTAGATGACCCAGGAATTCTTTCACCGTTTGAATGTTTCCATTCAGGATGCAGAAGGTATCATCCACGTAGCGATGCCAGAGAATGGGCTTGATTTTGGAGGTTTTTATGGCTAATTCCTCAAAATATTCCATATATAGGTCACTAACTATCGGCGATATGGGGCATCCCATTGCTACTCCGTCGATTTGTTTGTCATAATCGCCACTCCATAGAAAGTAGCAGGATGTCAGGCAATGTTGAAGCATGTCGGCGTAGCTAATAGGTAGGTCCTCAGACCTTAGTTTATCTCTCACCACTGTAAGACGCTCCGAAATGGGCACTCCGAATGGTGAGAGATAAACTGTTTTTTAGTTGATACATTGGCTGATTTGTATACTTGAGATCTAGCATTCGCAAGTAATTTTTCATTGCAAGAATGGGACATAATAAAATAGGTATATATTTTTTCGTTTTGATCGTTTTGATTGAAACCGGAATATTTACATCGTTTTGATCGCGACTGTATTCATAAATTATACCGGTTTGATTGCTACTAGTGTTATAAAAACAGGAAATTAAAACATTTAGGCTATTTTTAAAAATATTTCTAGGTCGTTCATATTAATCTATTAAATCCTTAATTAATGAATATGCAAAAAATCCTCAAAATAATGAATATTATTTAAGAAATATATGAATATGTCTTCTTAGAACCAACCGGCGTTGAGTACCGCAACCAAACCAATTTGTACTGAAGCCATGATCAAATGTGAATGTTGCCATATTTGAATAAGGGATACCACGACAAAAACAAGAAAAGGTGCCAAAATATATATATTAAGACCGTTTTGAAAGAAAACATTTCTAGTATGGGATTTAGTATGATTTAGTATGAGATTTATATCATTTTGAAAGAAATGAATTTTAATTCCAAATAATCAATCGTTTTCTAATAGCGATAGATCGTTTTGAACGAAATAGGTGATTTCTGCTTTATTTTTCTAAGGTTTCTAGGTCGTTTTGGTAGTAAATAGTTTTACAAATCGATAGAACGGCCCAAGGCGTACCGATTAAAAAAAACAAGCTTGGGCATCGATATACGATCCCCTCGATGGGCCTTTCGCGCTCGAAAATGACCCCTTCAAAACAACTACTGAAAGCCGGCCGGCAGTAGTTTGGTCGCAGTCCGCTGGCAGGCAGCCGACCGTTTTCGCCGTGAGAGCTGCCCCGAAGAATATTGGCGCGCTATTCCAATTATTGCTCCAATTATTTTATTTTTCTGTCCAATATATTGCTCTTTCTGTCACATAACAAAGTAATAAGAATACATTACACACCACACTTTATTGCGAAATTGGGCGGGTTTATTATCATTTGACAATCTCTTACAACCATCCCTACTATGAAGTATTTATAATTATAGTATGTGTGCGTGATATCTGATACAATGATATCACTCTTGCAATCAAAATTAAAATTATTAATGCTTTTAAACACGCACGTAGGGCATGTTTAAACCGCATTCACTCGTCAAACCACGAAAGAGAATGGATTCCAATAAAGAAAGATTCTTCGAAAGAGTGTTAAAAAATAAATGTACAAAACTGTTCCACGCAATTCGACCGGCGACATTGCTAGAAAAAGTATCTGGTTTATCACCTGTGAGATATGAGTTCAGCGACGACGGAGCAGCTGCTCGCGTTTCAATACCTTTAATAATGTGGTCATTGTCTATAGTGACTGGCACCACAATTTGCATTTACCACTTCGGTCCTTTATCCGAAACGATCCATGCGAAATTCTTAGGGAACACTCCGATACAACAAGTCGGCAACGAAATCGAGAGAGACGGCTCGATCATCGCGTTTTACGTGATATTCATATTGTCTTATATAAATTACAGAAAACCATCGACCTTCCTGACAGAATTAATAAAAATCGAGAAAATATTGAAATCCTTCGATATACCTTTAAATAACGATGAATTGCGTTTAATTTTAGTTGTTCTAATAAGTATGCTTTTCATTTATAATTTTGTGATAACGGTTACTTTTCCAGTTTTAGCATTCATTAATAATGTTCCTTTAAGTGTATCAACAATGGCAAACTTCATATTTATTTACATAACAACGGTTTTTACTGTGCAATTCACCATGTATGTCCTAATTCTTAAAAACAGCTTCAATTTACTGAACAAAAACTTAGAAAACCTCAAAAATACGATAGCAATTAAGAATCAAGTGCATCAGCATCTAAATATATCGATAAACATCGTAATACCGACATATGGCGAAATAAACAAGATGTTGACGACCTTTGCGATGATCCACGAAAGACTGTGTGACGTCGCCGATAAGATGAACGATTTTTTCAAAGTGCAAATGCTCGCGATACTCTTCGTACTCATCACGGGCTTGGTCATGCACGTTTTCTACATTTTCGAGATCCTCGCCAAAGGCCAGCAGCTAGGGATCTTCCTCGCGTTCTCCGCACAGAGGCTGGTCGCCAACTTTGTCTCAGTTGCGATGATTGGGCTCGTGGCTTCCAGCAATGAGAACGAGGTAAGAAATGGACAGCGTAGCGCGAATATGGCCTCAATTCATACTGACTGTATGGGACCCCTGTTGTGTTGACATACGCTAAATTGGCGACTCTCCCCGCAAGCGTTTAAGATTGATAATTTCAAATTACAACTACATACGAGCAATATAAATGTACCGGTGGGATTTATTATGACCAGAGAATAAGTACCCTTAAATAAATTTGCACTCTTCATTACTTATTTGCTGATAGACAACGCACATGCCAGACTCTACACACATCTTCAAGCATTCGGTTCCAGAAAATTTTACCATCTAATCTTGCTACAGCTTTACATGTCGAGTTTTGCTTTTCGGGCGAGAATCTATTACCACAACAGCCAATAACTTTAGTGACACGTTTGAAAGAGTAGTTGATACTAAAGAAAGAAAACCAAAGCTTTTGGCAATTAATTGTAATTAGGTGCGGGTAATTACTCGCACACCCAACTGTGTCGTTTGACGCTCGTCCGTTCGGGTTTATTCGGCTCTGCTCATGTAGCCCCGTCTCCTCCTGTGTGGGGAGGATTTTTTCTAGGCGCGACAGGAATTCCCCTGGCAGATATACCCCAGTATGCCACATTGAAACCGACGTAACGCAGGCATGACGTCGTTTTGACGTCATGCCTGCGTAAAATGTCGATAAGCGATTTCTTGATTGCGATATTTCTTGTACTTATTCATACCAACGTACCTGTCTCAACTTTAAATATCGTACTGGTAAATTTGTTAATTACGTGGACACATATCAACATAATGTATTTATTTTTACTATGTTCCTCCTTCCCTTCCTGGTCCCCCTCTTCCTATCCTCTTTCTTTTCTCGTTTTTTTCTTTCTCTTATCACTTAAATAATCTTGATGTTCATTTAGTGGAAAATTGTCTCTGGTGTAATTTTTATATCTATCTTGTTTGGCTACTTGCTTTTATACACTGTTATTTTCCTGAATAAAAGAAAATAAAATAAAAATAAATAAGCGCAGAGAATGATGTCAATATGATGTCAAAAACTGAACAGTCTTATTAAAGTGACTCGGGAATAAAAGGTCCATCAACTGTGATTCGTCCTACGTGGCTTGTTACTCCCGCGCGTCTCATTCTTTTCGTCGAACAGTGCGAACAAAACAATGTCATATGTTCGTTTTTAACAGTGGGTATATATATTTTGCTTTCCACATAGTTTAACGGAATGAGACCCCGTCTGATAAGCGCATGCGTGTCGTCTATTGCCGATCTAAATTTCGGGTCACCCTCTTTTCCCTGCACCTAACGACCTACTCTTCCCCCCCCCCCCCCCGCCAAAAAGCACTACGACGGAATTTTGCACTTCGATCGGTTCGACGGACAGTTTGTTTGGTTGCTTATATTATTGTGAAAATGTCACAATGAGGTCTTTTATTACATTTGCATCAGAAATGCAAATGCAATGAAATACCTGATCACGTATTTAATTCGACCGACGGAATTCTTTTTTTAATTAACTCACCTCTTCCAGGAGACACTCGCATGGGACTCGCATGGGACCATAGCTTGGGCCGATCAACCAACACAAACTGGCTATCATGTATTTCAGTGCTGATTTACACTTTTCAACGTCCGTAAACTTCTAATGATGTATTATTTTTAGTGCGTACTCATTGAATTGTCCTGCCATATGGGCGTTAATGGGCCCTTGCTGAGTTGGCCACGAAGACCCATTCTGTTCAGGGTTGGTCACACTCACGGGTTGACCAACCCTGAACAGAACGGGCGAGCCTGGGTAGGACTCTGACCCTATGGTTAGTTTCCCCTGGGAATCAACCTTCTGGCGCTCCTGGACGGTCTGCGCGCCGTGCGGCGTAAGCCAACCGACTGTGCACTCTGACTAGCAGTCGAGGGAGTCTGGAAGCAGTACTGTTTCCTATAGAGCGGGGGTGGTTGCGGTTGCTATCCGATCCTGGGTGAACAGCCGGGCAAAGGACGCTGTGGTCCGCGATAGATTCGGTATACACCGTTTCACCACTTCGTAAGGGAGAGGACCGCGCAAGCGACCTCGAACTCGTAACCAATCGAGAGACTGGAGTAATCTGGTCACAATTGGAAGTAAGATCGTGAGTGTAAGCCCGCCGGGGAACACTCCTGGCTATCTCGCGGTTAAGGCGTTGGCCTCTTACGGGTTTGTGGCGGAGCTAGACGGTGGACTGTTTTGTCCAAGTGTTCTGCGCTCACTCCAGGGAGGTAGAACGACTAATCGTTAAAACTTCCTGAGGTTACGGGCTCGCCCGCTGTAGTCGACAACCCTAGTTGTCCTACCATATATGTAAATAATAAAACACATTAGCTACTAAATTTATAAGAAACGGATCTTCGGTAACGGAATAACAAAAAATATAAGTATTTTTGTTATTCCATCGGAATTACCTTTACACTGCTTATTTTAATTTAATTTTATTTTATTCAGGAAACAGACAGTACGAAAAACATATTTACTTAATCAAAATATAACAAACATAAACCATTTATATGTTTCCACCAAATAAACGGTCATATAGTGCGTTATTCTATAGAAAAGAAAAGTTTAAAATACACAAGCATTTTAAAAGTGAAAAGTGAAATTATAAGGGTTTTTCAAATAAACAGAAAATATTCTGAAAAGTAATTGCTAAGTTACTAAACAGTCCAAAGTATTAAAAGATTAAATATAAAAAAAGAGCAGAAAAACAGTAAATAGATTCATAAACATGTAGGTATATTAAAATGGTAAATAAATAAATTTATTATTAAATAGATAGTAATAGGAAAATAAAATATATAATTATGTAATGACACATTTTATGAGAAGGAAAAATAGAAAAAAGGAATAAGTTATGTAAATACAAAGATAAGAGGAGAATAACTATTTTCATAATAAACAGATTACTTAATTAAATTGTAATATATCCATAATAAGATTTTTAAAATGTATCTGGGGATGTGGCAAATATATCAACATCCATAAACACCGAGTTGTAATGATGACAAGCTCTATAAAGAAAAGCATTTTGTGCATAGTTAGAATTGACAATTGGCAGTTGAAAGGAACGCTGAGAGCGAGCTGGTCGAGGGGGCACGAAAAAATTTATCTGCTCCAAGATTTGACTAGCAATACTTTAAATTACAATACTTTCCGTCGGAATTACATTAGTCGTCTTCACGGGGAGAATGGTGGAGGTAAGAGCGTATCCTATTACTATTATTATATCAAACAAGCGATAAATGTTACGTAGTTGAAATCAATTTTGTATGTTTCTACACTTCTCTGTCTAATGAATCGCTAAATCTGAATCTTGACAAGCAGAAATATTTTTGCAGAAATAGCAGATTTTTTGTATATATTCTTTTTTTTTACATTTTTGAATAGTTAGGCTATTTTCATGAAGTTAGCGGTAACAAAATTGCTACATTTCCATTTGCAATTATAAAAAATGGTTTTTGTAATAAAATCTTAAATGAATAATGACGCCATCTACGCTAATTCTGGAACTGATACTAAATAATATATTAGTGAATATTGTTTGTTTGTTTGTTTCTACTCTTTATTGTGACATTTAACAATCATGAGCGGGTTTATTATCATAAGACAATCTCCTACAACCAATCCTACTAAGAAATGTTTATATGTATATGTGCGTGTAACATGTGTGTAAGTGTGTGTATTTTTATTGCAATAGCCTGACATAATTGAAAATGCAATTCCACTGATTGATTCCTAACGGAAAATGGATAACCAGCCGAGAACCAACCTTACAGTTTGTTTGAAATACTTTATTGCACATACAATAGAGTACAATGTGGTGGGCCTTTAGCCAAGTGGTGATATATTCTAGTCATACCACCAGGGTTACTGTGACTAAAGGTTTATGTGGGTAAATTGATTTATAAAGTTACTAGCTGACCCGTGCCCACTTCATTAGGCGGTAAAACTTTTTACCTGTGATTAAATTATGAGTGTGGTTCGGTTAGTACTGAGTGCTATGATTTATTTCCCGACTGCCAAAAGAAGGGTTATATTTTTACTGCATATGACTATAATACCGTTAACAATTTGACTATAATACCGTTATTTGTGAGTGTCTTCTTGTGAGTGTCTTATTTGTGAGCGTATTATCTCTTTAACTATTTATGCAGTAAAGGGAAAATTATATGCAGTAAAAGGGAAAGTCTTTGGTTTTAAACACTTGAGACGATAAATTTACTTAACATAAAACATGACCTAACGATTTAAATTATTTTTTTAATATAAAATACTACTTTTTTTGAATTAAATATACAAGTTAGACATATGCTCTCGCTGACTGTTTTGTAGGCATTTTCAAGCTCTACAACGTTTCTATAGAACTTAATCATATATCTCTCATCGTTAAGGCAGCGTGAGTTAGAAACGGTTTCGTTCGACCGCTTATTCTCCGACTTACTTTGCAAATCCGACTACCACGAAAAAGACTTTTCATTTTTCGGATTAATATAATACCTATGACACTCACGAATAACGTGGCTTTCTATTGGTAAAAGAATTTTCAAAATCGGTTCAGTAGATCCAGAAATTACTTCCTACAACGTCACAAACTTTACCTCTTTATAATATTAGTATAGATAAATCAATACACTTACGTAATAGTCATCATAAAGAATATAAAACAGTGATTAGTAACGTATGTCAACTCAATATCGAAGGGAGGAATGGAATATTAGGACAATCACAGGAGATGTGAGGGGAGGGGAGTGAGTAGGGGATATTATGAGTTGAGTAAATGTCTATTTAGAGATCTTTTAAACCCGATGAGGGCACGGAATTTCAGAGTCGGGTCGCCTGCACTGCGAAGCATTGTAAGATCATATAATTATGACCTACCCACTGTGCCACTGGGCCTTCATATTCATTCAAATAAACTGCATAGTCAGTTGAAAGTAAGAACTGTTCAAAATTTATAGGCTAATGAAATGTGTAAATTTGTACTGAAATGTACGGTGTGGCTAATAACATGGCAAAGGACTGTGCTTTCTAAGAGGGATAAAGTGTAACTTAGTCACCGGCGACTCTTAAGCAGGAAATTCTTTGATTTGGTGTAATTAATAAATATTTGTTTTACATATCAAGGCACGAAGATCTGCGAAAATCGTCCATAAAATTCTACACTTCAATCTCAACGACGATTTGGAGCAAAATGTAAGAGATCATTCATTACTGTGACAAACTGAGCTTATAAGTTTATAATCAGCCATATGTTCTTTTTTTAAAGCTAATGCAATTCTCCATGCAGCTAATCCATCGGCTACCGCGCTTTTCGGCGTTTGGATTACTACCGGTGAATGCTAGTTTAATTTTTATTGTAAGTATCGTATGAAACATCTTTTGTAATATTAATATTACAATATTACACTTTTGTAATATTATAGTTATTATTATTATTATAGTTACTTATTTGTTAGTTATTAGATTAATTTTATTTCATTTTTATTTTTTTATTTTTCTCAGTAATAATAATTTGACAAGTGTGCGCACAATACAAAACTTACAAGTAACCTAGTCGAGTCTACCTTGGTACGGGCTTCAGCCTAGTTAGGGAGACTTTGTAAATTACCTTTTTAAACATTACTTTCGAAAATAAATTTATTCTATTCTATTATAATATCGTAAGATATACGGCAACTCCTTAACCTTTACATATGGATGTAGAGCCCCATAAGCTCCGCGATATTCTCAGTTCCCCCTCCCCAACAAAGCCCCCCCTTCCGCTCCCCGCGACGGATCAGCTTTGTATGTAGCTTCAGTTTTAGTAGCGAATGGACCAATGAGGAAGGAGATTGCGTCGCTTGATGTTTGGCACATAAGTAATGGTCTTCCGAACATTGGGCGGAGTTTGTCAGATTATACGTCCCTGGTTGCCATATAAAATAGTTTTATTAGGAAATATGTTTATGTTTATGTATAGCTAAAATTTTCATGAGCATAATGGCAGAAAATAGTAAAAAGTTGTTAAAAAGTTTTCCTCGCTAGTTTTCCTCGATAGTTTTTCCTAAAAAAGGAGAAAAAGTTAAGGCCGTTTGCTCTTGGGCCCTCATATGCAAAACCCTGTAATCAACACAAAATTGTCGAGAGAGCTGAGGTCAACAATGACTCGAGTTTTGGGTAACAATATGGATACAGTAGATTCGCATACGTATCTTTCGAATTATTGACTCTTTTTAAATATTAGACTTCTATTTTGATTATTTATATTTATATTTAAAGTTTGCCAATCTAGTGGTTAAATTCTTGACTTCTTATATATGTTCAGTAAAGAGTAGTAGCGAGACTTACAACCTAAGGGGCTCTCTAGACGATCAAGCATGCTTGTCAAGCATCGCGTCGCGGGCTGGGAGGCGTAAACCGCAGTAAATATGCAAATATTTTTTTTTTATAGTTTCCAAAAATGCCTAGTTTTGTAGTTTATACCAGGGAGTCACGTTAATTAGAAGTAATTAGAAGCATGTTAATTAGAAGTAATTAGAAGCACGTTAATTAGAAGTAATAGTTTATACCAGGGAATCACGTCATTTATCAATCAATTACGTCTAATTAACCTGACTCCCTGGTATGCAACTACAAAATTAGGCATTTCTGGTAAATAATTAAAAAATATATTTTCATATATCCTGCGGGTTACGACCCCCTCCCAGCCAGCGACGCTATGCTTGACAAGCATGCTTGATCGTCTAGAGAGCCCCTAACGCAATTATTTTGATACGTCCAAGAGCGGTTTTTACCCGTCAATTGGATACGACGAAAATGTAATGTAATATAACATACATATTTAAATTTTATTTATTACTATTATTATATCTATAGCCGTATAATTGTTTAATAAGTACATAGCTATTTTATTTTATTTATTAATATTATTATTTGTATAGCCCATAGCCAATAAAACATAAAATGTTCCCATCTGACTGCAATATATATTTTTAGTTAGCATTCTGATTCAGGGACCGATCGATGACAAAGCTTCGCGCATTTTATTGCAACCTTTTCGCTCGATCTATAATAAAACAGAAATTCGCCACCGAATAGTTTATTTCAATTAGAGTCAGGGTAAAAACATGACAGAAAGAGAGATTAGTATTCCACATCCAGAAGATCTAAAATCTACAAACATATTGATGGTTTTCCCTGTGAAACCTAATGCTCGTTTTCTTTTCCAGGTTGTTGGAGCATCCACAACGTACATTGTAATTCTCGTGCAATTTGCATTATCTAATATCTTGTAACGGATAGATGATCCAGGTCGTGTGCACACAGGCGTACTGTACTCTTCTTCTTCTTCTTGTTGCTTTATGGCAATCACCGATAGTCGGTGCTTTTCTGCCAAGTCGTTTTCGGAGGGCATCTAAGTTAGTTTCACATGCACAGTTACATGTAGGTATAAGACGGCACAGTACTGAAACAAGGGATACTAATTTATAGAAATGTAGGTACATATAGCATAAAACATGGTTATTGGGGATGATACAAACAAGGAAAGGGTGTGAAATAAGCTATTACACTATACAGAAATATTATTAAGGGAAATAAATTTACATATTACTTTATAAATTTTGGGAGAGTTGAGGGATAATAAATGGAGAACACATAGAGGGAGTTGGATGTTATACTTTACAAGGTCTGGGATAAAACTCGGATAATTATTGAGGATGGGACAGTTAAAAAATAGATGGTCCAGCGTGCAATCTTCGTGTCCACAATCGCATTGCGGAGACGCGAGAACATTAATACGGTGGAGGTGCGATGGGGTGGAGCAATGTCCGATCCTCATGCGGCAGATTATCGAAATCTCTTTCCGACTAAAGTACTGTACTCAGCACGTGCGTACTGTACTGTCGCTCCGAGCCGAGCGATGAGTCGCTCATTCCGGTGACTCGAACGCTTCTTTTGCGAGTCGGTTTATCTAGAATCGGTCATTCCGATTATTTTTCATTGATTTTTTGCCCGGGCGCAATTGCAGGCCACGGACGCTTTTAATATTCCTGATTGATAATAACAGATAAGAGGTTTATTTATTAGCGAAACAAGCTATCGATATCTTGTAAATATCATGGAACATTATTTTAATTAAAAAACCTCCTTACCAACTGCTTTGATAGCCAGCTAAAACGTTTTATTCGGATTTATAATGTATTAACTAAAACTTAAACTATTTAACTACTAGTTTTAAAATAAACTACTGTAATTTATGTAGCTATTTGTAAATTATTTAACAGCCACATGCTCTAATATCACAATATCATTACACAATGTCAATATCAGTCACAGTTGCAGTTGCAGAAAGACCCCTTTCAAAATTAAAATATAAAAAAATATGTATTAAGGAATGAGACAGTGAAGATTGTCTAATTTGGCTACGATACTAATACAAGTGAACAGTTTAAAATGCATATATAGATACTCGCGACATTATTAAAGAATTTTTAAATAGAAAAGCTAGAAGAGTTGAAATTTTAAAAATTCGTTTTTTAATGTCCATTTCTATCAATGTGTTTTAATAATAAATATCAAAACAAAGACATATAGCGATAACCAAAGAGCGTGGAAGTGACAAAAAAATGAACAACATTTAGCTACTTAAATAGGATATAACATTTATTATTTTATAATTAGTATTTAAATTATAAAGTACCTACTTATTTCTATCTATTTCTATCTAAGTACGTACCTAATAAATACTTATTCCTAAGAAATAATGTGAGTTTTCCTTTTGACAATTTTTTCAATTAGTAGCTAAGTGGTTCAATCATTTACAAAATCAAAGGGGCTTTTCATTGCTTTCTCACAAAGGTGCTGATATGGTTACAGGAAACAGGTTTTGTTTCGTGCATAGATGAATAAAAACAAATAGCCCTTGCGGCAAAATTTATCGCTATCATCAGAAAGATACGTGTGCCAGGTAAAGGTGAGAAAAATCCACACAACTTCCGAACGTCCTGTCCATTTTTCCTCAATATTTGCATAGCGAATGCAGTTTTTTGATTTCCATCGCAACTTTGTCCTTGTAGTTCACTGAGTCATTTTTTTATTTTTGGAGACCGGGGATGTGTGACCACTTTTATACAAAATTCTTGTAACTTGTTCAGTCAATTTTTTTATTATTTAAAACAGAGGTACCCAAAATTCCTCATCCCTTAGACCGCTCCCAGTTTTTTTTTGTTTTCCTTAGACCTGCCCAATATCAACATTATGTGATGTATGCGCAGGTCTGACCGATGAAGACGAACATGCAGTTACTCAACATAATTTGCCTGTCTCACAACGGAGAGCCTTTGCAGAAATCGACTCTGATAACTTATTTTATCAGATGACGCCCTGCAAAAAATAGGCAATAAGGTCTATTATAGGAACTTTTCCATCTTTTTTTCGGCAACTTTTTTACATCCAAATTCCTGATCGACGAACTACGGGAAAGAGGCCTCAAAGCAAATGGCACTATCAGAGAAAACAGACTTTCGAAATGTCCTTTGCCGAAAAACAAATAGTTGCAGAAATCGGAACGTAGAACGTTCAAATCTAAATTGGCTAGAAAAGAAGAAATTATTGTTTGTAAGTGGAATGACAATTGTGTGTTTTTTTTAATTTTTATTATTTTTATTAATTTGTTGTGTGCGGCTTTTCTAAGGTCTTCATGAGCCTTATAACACTGCGACCATTGCTGATCTATTGTGTTCGCCACATACTATAGTTCTGCGCTAAGCCTCGTGTCATTGAAGGACCACAACAGTCTTTTGGCGCCAGATTGTTTTACCTCCTCAGGTTGGAGGTAATTACCACCCAAGTAGGTGTATCTTTTACGCATTAGCGGGCCACACTCGCACATGAGGTGCAGGGAAGTTTCCTCTGCTCCTTGGCAGATCCTGCATATTTTTGTGTCTTGGAGCTTGAGGTTGTACATGTGTTTGTTAAGGGCACAACGCCCCGTGAGCGTCCTCACCAGTATGCGTAGATTGTTCCTATTTAGCGATAAGGCCTCATGGGCCGTCCCAGTGATTGACAGATTGTTTTAAACATATTTGTTTGAGCATTAGGTTTGCAAGGCTTTTTGGTACGCCACAACTTGCGGTGTCAACTACAACGGGCGAGCCCGTCACCACAGGACGTTTTAACGATTTTCTCGTTCTGTCGCCCTGCAGTGAACGTAGAAGACTTTGGACAGAACAAATCCAACGTCCAGCTACGTCACAACCCGCCACAGCAAGGCTCAGAGGGCCGAATAACGTTTCCTTTGCTCCCGTCTTAGCAAGTTCGTCGGCTGTTCATTTCCCTCGTTTCCTGCATGGCCGGGAACCCATCTTAGAACTACCTAATTCTTTTCGCTCAGGAAATTCAGTAGTGATACGCAGTTTTGCACTAGCTTTGAATTAATAGTATTCGAGGCTAGTGTCATAAGAGCTGCCTGGCTATCCGAGTGGATATAGATACGGTGGTTGGCGTAGTTCCTATGGAGATTGATATCCGCACATTCAATAATGGCGTAGACCTCCGCTTGGAATATGGGAGGTGAATTTCCCCAAGTTTACACTTCTTTCGAAGTTTGGTCGCTCTCCATATATACCGTAGCCTACGTCCAGTCATGATTTGGACCCATCAGTATACCATTTAAGGCTACCGGCCTCCCAGTGCAGTTGGCTTTTTAGCCAGTCGTCTCTGGGAGGCAGTTCCACTGTAAAACGTTTTCCAAAGTTTAGGACTGGAAGTATGGTGGCTGATACCATGTTGAGAGTTGGAGTTTCACTGAGAGTCAAGAACTGATCTTAGTGCTTGTGAGATCCAGTTTACCTTCTCCCGGGCAGACAGCCTGTACATGCTGGTTTTCGCCAGCTGTTGCAATAGAATGTGTAGGAGCGGTAAGTTTAGCTGCTCTAGGAGCGGAAGACATAGCGCCAGTTATCATGAGGCACGCCGTCCTTTGGATATTGTTTAGTTTGGTAATCACAGTTTTCTGATTTGCTTTGTTGGGCCATACCACTGAGGCGAACGTGATTATCGGCCTTACAATGGCAGTGTATAGCCAGTGGTAAATCTTGGGGCTAAGGTCCCAATTTTTCCCTGCCAGTCTTCTGTTTATACCCAAAGCACTTTTAGATTTTTGAATTGTTTTGTCTAGGTGGCTGTCCCAGGTGAGTCTCTTGACCCAGATACATTACTTTCTTGGAGAAAGGACTCTGCCTGTGGTTTAGGATTGGCATTTTTAGTCCACCTAGTTGACGTTTGTTGGTAAATAGCACAAGGACGGTGTTATCGGCGTTGACCGATAATTCGTTCTCTCTGCACCAATTACCAGCTGTGTGGTTACAGTTGCTTCAAATACTTCGAGAGTTACATCAACTATTAAAACCACGAGGTTTTTATCAGCAACAAAAGCGTTTGTGCAAATTGACGAACCTGCTGCGACCAAAGTTTAAAACGAAAATATGGGGGGGGGGGGGGCTGAATCATACTACCATTAGAAGAAAGAAATGGCATTTCTGCCTGATTTCTCATTGTGATATGGCTGATAATAATGGTTGGCAGCTTTATAACATGAATGACGGAGAGTACGACTATCTCAAATTCCGCAACTAGCGTGTTGAAAGTTACGGGAAGGCTACAAAAACGAAAGCCGTACATCACACAGTTTCCATGAAATTTCGCGCTGAAAACATGACCGAAGTCATAAAAACATAACCTCGGTCATGTTTTTATGCAAAAAATATAAAGATTCCCATCATTGGACGCTTTTCTGTCTGTGTGTCTGTCTGTATGTCTTTCTATTCCTCAACGATAGCGCCCAAACGCTTCGTCCTATTGAGCTGGTCGCTTGTATAAGAGATATTACAACCAAAATTTAACAATGTGGTTTCGACCCTACGACGCATCTGTGTACCAAATTTCAAGTCTCTAAGTCAAATACTTCGAGATTGAAGTATAACTATGGAATATAACCCCCCCCCCCCCCGGTGGAGCGATTACAACCATAATCTTTTATACTCTTGCCATAACCAAATGATGCCTACATGCCAAATTTCAGCTCAATCGGATAAAGCATTTGGGCGCTATCGTGGAGGAATACACACACAAAGACACACAGAAGTGCGTTCACAATACTTTCCTTTGCCAGGTAAGTAAAAGAGCAGTACAAAGTAAAGCGTGTTCAAAATGCCTGCGATAGATTAACCTTCCACGCGACTGCCCGTCCTAAGTGAGAATAATGTGAATGTGGACAGCCGACGAATACCCCACCTGGATTGCCTAGTGCATAAACCTTACATGGCGAAAACCTTCCTATATAGGGTGACCAGGGATGGTTTTGGGTACTTTTTGGATTTTATTTTTAATTTTATTTCTAAATATATTTTTGGTTTTTAAGCCAATGTTTAGAGTTATCACTTAGGTTTATTTAATCATAATATAAACTTTCAAAAATTATTATTTATTCAGAAAAATGCCGGAAAATAGATGCAATCCATCTGTCCAAACTATCCCCGTGTATAAATACTTTGAACGGCACCTGGAGATGGTAGGGACGTGCAGTTTAAAGTACCTACACAAACACTGATTCAGTAACAGACATCTTTCTAAAACAGTGCTACACATTAACATATATATTGGGGATACAATGGACAACCTGTCTATTGTATCACCAACTGATGTAATCAAAACATTACCAGCTGTGAAATCTGAACCAAAAATTGCACCTTTATGAAACATACATAAATATATCAGTCACCATTGCGTGCAAACGGATCGCTTAATACAAAACATTAAACTAGTTACAGAAAAAGCATGTAGCCTGGTTGTAATATCTCTTGTACAAGCCTGGTTGTAATATCTCTTATACACGCCTAATTGTAATATCTTTTATACAAGCCTGATTGTAATATCTCTTATACAAGCCTGGTTGTAATATCTCTTATACAAGCCGGGTTGTAATATCTATTATACAAGCCTGTGATTCGAATGTGAATGTGAATCTCGAATGTGATTTAAGAGTCAGGGAGAATAATATAATAAAATAGAAATGCAAATTCTTTGTAGAATAATTAAAAATATATATATTTTATTGTCAATCCAGCAATATGCCTTCGTATTTTTTTTAAAAATGAATAGATGTATAATAAATTATATGAAAATTAGAATGTCAGCTATCATAATACCATTATGTTTAAAACTTGACACATTTCATTAATTATCAACATGGAAAATAAACTCAGACTTTATGTTTTGATTGGCTGTCAAAGCAATGCGTATCCGGGTTCTTTTTTAGGAAAATTATATTAGATATTTTACCAAAATATTTACAAAATATCGAAAGCTAATTTCTCTGATTAATAAACATCAATACAATACAATACAATCAACTACTCAAGTAGATAGGCATTCCTACTAGCTGGGGATTTAGTGCAACAGTTTGTATGGGAACCCTGCATTTTGTGATTAAAGGCTCATATTTGGCACAATTGTTCCTTAGGTGGTCCTGAGTGGTTTTAAACCGGGAGCCATCGGGGGCCACCCCGCGGGTGGCGGGGGGAGGGGGTGGGAGTTTGATTCCACCGCGCGCCACTTTGAGCCCGATATCTCTCGGAATATAGGTACTAGGGCAAATGGAATATCATTTTCGGGTAACTCAATGATAACGAATTCATTTTTGGAAGAAAAAAAATACCGGTCCATAGAAAAAATATGAAATAATCGGTAACATCCAAAAATCATTCCCATATTTTTTTTACTTAATCAAAGTTTACTTTTTAACCATAAGAGTTATCGGTATTTTAAAAATATATTCCGAAAGCCACACTTATCTTAATTATACCAGTATATATTTTATTGGACTTTTCATAGTAAAAAGTGAGTGAAAAAAATATAATTCATCGCACGGCAGACCGGTGTATTACGCCTGCTAAGTAGATACGGGCATCGAGCGAAGTTAGATAAGTACTTATAGGATTATTTAGTTGCTGCGATAGGTTAGTGTGTTAAGAATAACAAGTACAATAGTAATAATTAGTATGATAATTATATTATTATTGCTTTTTTCTATTTAATAAAAATAATTCAACATTCACACACCGTACCTAACTGAGTGGGTAAATCTTTTGGTCGACCCACTCAGTTCAGTAGTAAACAGTGAAAGAATTTATCTGCCGCGCAGAGAATTATTAAAGCATTTTGAAAATGTGTAATTTCTGGATCGAAAAAGTTATCGCAAATTTACGGGGATGGCTAAGGACCAAGCACATGAGCAAATGAATGCCATATTAAAGGGAGATGTAGGTAGGACCTATTTTTACTCTTGCATTCATCTTTACGCTAAATAGTTTGTGATTACTTCTTCATTATACAACATAATATTATTTTACGCATCACAGAATAGAAAGATAAGAAAAAGCGGCAAAGAGTTATTGATCTTATAAAGCTATTGCTCTTAAATACATAATATTTGTGAAGGAAGATTACACACAAACTCTTAAAATATTTACTGGATCCAACCAAACTTAGTAATGTCTCCTTATACAACAAGTATATACACAATATAAATATACAAGTTATTAAAACACATAAAAAAGAGTGAGAGCAAAACGAAAGCAAAGATAAGAGGCCTTGAGAATGACTACAGTCTATTCAGCAAACTTTATTTTGCAACCTGTGAGCACAGAGTAGAAGATCTCAATTCATTCTTGGCGCAAGAAAACCAAGCCAGTCCTCTAGCACTTTCTTCAATGGGTAAATTGCGATCTGGAAGAAGGTCAGACCTACTAAAATCGATTACCAGTATTTTTGGAACTGCAACCGTTCCAAACGCCCCACAAGTCTCAGCGAAAATTCTAGATGGATCTGTATTAGTACACATACTGAGTTTTGGCCATAGAAAGACTTTGGAGAATAGGTACACCAGTATGTATACCATTTCTTTGCAAAGAACTTACAGGGTTTCAAAATTAAATATGGTTTGGGACATAACAACGAAAGCATAAAAAATATTAACAGAGGAAAACGTTCAAAGAAAACGGGTCACTGCTACGACGAAACTACCCAAAGTTTAGGCCAATTGGACGATGAACAATTGCTTAAGGAAGGATTGTTTGCTCTGATAACGGCAAGGAAGTTTGCAACATAGGTGGACCAAATACTTAACCAATATCACACCACGTGACACAACGCGTACGTTTCTTCGTAGTTACGTGATACGTAACCACGATGAATGGTGGTGCATGTATCTGACACTGTCGCTCATGGCTTGACGAAAATTATGCTACTGACTGTGGATACTGAGTTCGCAGACCAGCAGCAGAAGTGCAAATTACCACAATTACACAGCTTGAGGAGCTGTGGGTGCACAAAGGTTCTGGGAAACGCCACCAGTATCTCTCTGCTGTCATGATATTGCGACTACCTAAGGTAAAAACTATAATGTTTGTTTTATATTTAGTAAGTATAGATAGGATATATTAAGTCTATAACATACATAACATTTACGTCGTGTCCAATTGGTGGCTAAAAATCGCTCTTGAACGTGGCAAAATATTTGTATTAGGTAGTCTAATTACTTCTCTAATCTTTACTTAACATAGATATGTAGGTTGTTAAGAATTTAGCTATTAGATTGGAAAAATAGTATCTCAGAAACTTTGGAACCTACTAAAAGCTATTTATTGTAAAATCTTATTACAAAACAAAATGAACGCTTATTTATTAAAAGAGTTAATAATTTGAATGGGTATCTACTAAGAGTTACTTACTCAACATACTAACTAAAATAGTCAGTAAAAAGTTAAATAATCAACATAGACGCCTAATAATTGAAATAGTCAATAATTCGAGTAGGTTCGAAAACGTACTAAAAGTTTTTGATAGTAGGTAATATACAAAGTAGTCAGTAAAGTGTTAAATAATAAGATTAAAGTTAATCATACATTTAAAAGCTAAAAGTACAAATTCATCATCTAAATTGGTATAAAATTTGTAAAGTCTAGCCCATAATTTTTTCAGTTATAGGGCCACGAAGAGCGAGGGTGTTGCGCCTGTTTCACCTAAAATGAAATGAGAAATTTGAAAATGGGCATTCAAAAGAATAGCCTTTTTTCAGTGTTTTAATAGTTTCTTCTAGCAATTAAGTAAGTATGGGTAGGTATGTTCTTGTATCATATATACTACTAATTATTATTTTTTCAACGAAGTGGTAGGGATTGCAGACAAATTAATACTTATTAGGTATTTAAGGTATGTAAGCACAAATATCAGTTAGGTACGGTGTGTGAATGATGAATTATTTTGAAAAAACAATAATAATATAGTTATAATAATAATAATAACGATTTTACTTCTTGTTTTTAACTCACTGGCCTGTCGCAGAAACTAAATAATCCGATAAGTACTTATCTAACTTGGATCGATGCCCGTCTCTGCGTAACGGACGTAATACGCCGGTCTGCCGTGCGATGAATTATATTTTTTTCCCTCACATTTTGCAATACCAGTCCAATAAAAAGTATATGTCTATAATTTAGAAAAGTGTGGCTTTCAGAATATATTTTTTGCATACCGATACCTCTTACGGTTAAAAAGTAAACTTCGTATAAGTAAAAAAAAGATGGCAACGATTTTTGGATTTTACCAATTATTTCATATTTTTTCTATGGATAGGTATTTTTTTTCTTCTCGAAATGAATTTGTCATTACTGAATTATCCGAAAATGATATTCTACTTCCCCTGGTACCTATAGTCTGAGAGATATAGGGCTCAAAGTGACGCGCGGCGGAATCAAATTTCCACCCCCTCCCCCCGCCACCCCCGGGGTGGTCGCCGATGGCTCCCGGTCTAAATCCACTCAGGATCACCTATGGAACAATTGTGCCAAGTATGAGCCTTTAATCACAAAATGCAGGGTACATCGCACTAAATCCCCAGCTATACACCTGGATGCGTCACAAAATTAAATGCTTAAAAATTTATTATTAAAAACATAACTATCATGATAGTTGTCATGGCTGTAATATTATATTCAAAATTACCTACTTACAAATAATCAAAATATACTAATGTCATTAAATAGTAAGAGAGAAAATTATATTTTAATAGAAATGCAAATTCTATGTAGAATAATCAAAGTAAAATAATTTAAATGTCAATCCAGCAATATGCCTTCGTATTTTTTAAACATAAATAGATGTATAATAAATTATATGAGAATTAGAATGTCAGCTATCATAATTGACATAATGTTTAAAATTTTACAAATTTTACGAATTATCAACATGGAAAAAAAAACTCAGAATTTTCAAACTCCCTTATATCATAAATTGGGGTTCTTACCAAATTACTTATAATTATCTTTTTAAATTGGTCCTCTCCAAGGCTGTTCATTTGCTCTGGAATCTTATTATAGTAGGATAAATTTTGGTGAATAAAACTGTATCTCATCTGTTATTATTAGTCAGGAATTCATAGCGTTCACGGCCGCCTGCAATTGCGCCCGGGTCAATTGAAAATAATCCGAATGATCGATCCTAGAGGAACCGACTCACAAAAGAAACTTCCGAGTGACCGAAATGAACGACTCACGGCTCGGTTCGGAGCGGCGTACGATAGCGATCTTCGGCACCCCAGAGTACAGTACGCCTGTGTGAACGCGTTGCACACAGGTGCGGCTTGGCACTGACTCCGCTACCATATGATCTGGATCATCTCTATATTACAAGATATTCGATAATGCGAATTGAACCAGAATTACAACGTACGTTGTAGATGCTCCAACAACCTAGAAAAGAAAACGATATGTGATTTATTTATTTATTTATTTATTTGCAGCTGTTATAAAAAACATATACAAAAAAACAAGAACACACAGATTAAAAATTAAAACTATAAAAAGACAAAGACTATGAAATAAAGTTACAAACGCTGCAAATTAGGGGTATCCTCAGGATATCTCTTATCCTGGTTTTCAGGACACACCTATTAATTATTGATACATAGGTATATGATTTTTAAAATAAAATAACCAAATCAAATAAATCTTAAAACAAAAAATCCAAATAATCATAATCAAATAAATACACAAATCGAAATAATCAAAATCAAGATATTTAACATCAAATGATATTAAAAGAAAATAACGTAATTACATAAATTTAATAATCTACATATAATAAATCAAAAATAATCAAAATCAAAATATTTAACATCAAATAATCACGTTACAAATTAATAAATAAACGAAGACAATAGTAATAATCCAATTAGCAATAGTTATTTTAAAATAAAATCAAATTATGATATCTAAATATCTTCCTTTAATAATAAACTTTTAAAGTGGTCCTTAAATACTGCAATTGATTTCGATCGCAAAGCCATTCCCAACCGATTCCATACAACCGCAGAATAATACGAAAAGCTGCACTGGAAATGTGTAGTTTTGTGCTTGGGTATTATAGCAAGTTGTTCACGTGCCCGTGTTGAATGGACATGCCGGTTACGGGACCACGTCATAATCGAGTAAAGATATCGCGGCTGTTTATTGCGTACTACCTTGAGTACAAGGGTCGCAAGATGGAGCTGCCTTCTTTTACTCATATTCAACATGGAAGCTTTCGCAAGGAATGGTGACACATGATGACGTGGAGAAATCCTAAAGCAAAATCTTGCGCAGGCATTTTGCAGTCTCTGAAGTCTCCGCTCAGTCTTCCATAAGTCTGTGATAAGGTTTCACAGGAAAAAATATCAATATGGTTGTAGATTTTACATCTTTTGGATTCTAATCTCTCTTTCCTTTATATTTTTATCCTGACTCTAATTCTAAAATAATTAAAAAATATGGCTTCAAATATTTTTTTTTATCATTCCTCCCATTAATATACCTGACAGATTTGTAATTTTATACACAGGTTCAATTTGTAGAACTATAGCAAAGTAGACAAGAACTAAGAAAAAAATGATTAAAAGGCGGGATCGATCAGGATTGCAATACATAGATTATTAATGAATCACATCGTAATAAATATTTAATACAGAAAATATTACTAAAATAAGGTTATTTATTAATTAGGTATCTAGATTAAAAAAACATTATGTAGTTTTACTTACTATTCCGTGTTAAATTGGGCTTTGAATACTCTAAGATAATAGAAAAATATGCTTTGAAATAGGTATATATTTTTAATGGCTAGGTGGCAATTTTGTGGACATGTACAATATGCAGTATGGTAGTAGAGGAAACAAGGATTAAGAAAAAAAGTTTCGAAGCAGGATCTAACAGGACAAATCTAACTAAGGATCTAACAACCTAAAGTTTATGAAAAAACACGAAAATCAAGTATTGCTAAGGTTAATAAGGTCTATTTATCGTCATAAAGAAAAAAGTAAAAAAATAAAGTTGGTTCCTAAGTCCCTCAAAGTATCGTTTTACCCACCGTGCGCCGCCGTGTCTGTTAAAGAAACTTCCATAGTGATCCATACAACACTGACGACCGTCCATGCATACATACCAGTGTTCGGTCAATCGACAATATTTTCAATCGACTTATCAATCGTGACTAATTTAGGCACGAATAAGTTATTCACGATTGCAATAATCATGTCTAAATAATTTAGTCATTCAATCGTCAATCATCAATCACGACTAAGTTGCTCTTTAGAGGCCACCCAACAAATGTGTTGTTGAGCTCCTTCGCTAGGTAAATGAAATGTCTTTGTCCAAATGTCGTCCTCATTTCGGTTGTACATGTCTGTTTCTCTGTCTTGGGTCGTGTCTTTGAGCGATATTGGTCGACTTTTCGTTGTCCCGTTAGAGAACCTTCCTGTAGCATGTTAACCTCTTAAGTATGAATATATTTTTTAATGAAAACTGCCATGGAGGAATCTCAGAGATTCCTATATTTATATGCAACTTTTTCGAATCGCATCGAAACTATGTTTCTATCAAATTATCGGTTTCTAATAATAATAAAAAAAGTTTATACTAATTAACTCTTATAATTAAAAATGTAGAAATATCTTTAAAAATCTGCAATTATGGAACTGTTCAAGCTATATTGACTAAGGCTAGGCCTTTAGCAATTTAAAGCATCTAAAAGAATACTGTTTAATAAACAAAATAAACTTTTTTGTCTTACATTATAATATAATAGGAATAAAGAAAGGATAATAGCCATTGAAGATAACAAAATTTTTAAATTCTGACAAGACGATAAATACGAGTATGTAAATATGTAAATTATTGGCTGTCATTCCACGAGGGACGAGGACATGAAGGCACACAGATTTGTAATTCAAAGTAGGTGGTAATTGAATTTTTATTGCGGGACAAATTCTGCATACTCTTCTAGTTCCTTGAATGACTGATTGTGCTTGGACTGCAGCCATATTATTACCTAAAACTCGAGTTATTTTTGACCTCAGCTCTCTCGGTCATTTTTTAAAAATTACAGGTCTGTGAGGGACCACCCCTCACTAGACTCCAAATTGTTCGGTATGAGGTGGTGGTATCAACTTACGAGTTATCTCCATATTAAAAGGCGGTTTTGAATGAAGTAGAAGTAATTTATTGATCGAAGGTTTGATATTGCCAGTTATAACGCTTGCCGAATAGTTTACGTTGACACGAGTGTATAGACGCGCGACTGCGGCTACGAGGATATATTATTATGGATGAGACTGATGCTTCGTGACTAGGGAGGATAAGGAAAGGAAACCAAGGAGCCGGATTCGTTGAACGACCTCGTGAGAGGGGTGCCGAATATGCCGTCGCAACCTTAGGGGAAGCTGATCACTCGGGGAATGATAATTTGGTTGATTTTTCGCCGGTTTATATAGGCCAGTAAATGATGCAATCCGAAATATTCCGAGTAAAAGTATTGTTTCATCGTGCTTATTCATAGCTGCACGGGTTAAAATAATAGCCCTCTTGTGTCAGTGGATTTCACTGGAAATCGATGCATTTGTTGATCGCATGTAATGGACTTAAGGGCCATTACAGGTCTTTTCGTATGAGGCACCAAAAGCAAACGAAATAAACTTTTGAGGAAAACTCTTTTAACACCTTTTTAATATTTTCTGAAATTATGCGCATGAAAGTCTGATGTGTACATAAACACATTACAAAAATATTTTAATGACAATAAGGGACTTGTAATCTGACTTGGAACCCGAAAATCGTTGTACACCGTCAAAAAGCGCAACATTAAATATCTGGTGCACGTGCTGCGGCATGACAAATATCAGCTGCTTCAACTGCTATTGATAGGCAAAATTTAGGGTAAACGGAGTCCTGCAAGGAGGAAAAAGTCATGGCTGTGCAATGTCAGAGAGTGGATAGGAATCACTAGTGCGGAACAGCTCTTCCGGATGCCGCAAGACCGAAAAAAGTTTTCAGAGCTAACGGCCAACCTCCAGTAATGGAGGGGCACTTCAATATGAAGAAGAATCTGACAGGCTCCGGCCAATGCTTGGAAGACCATTACTTACTTGTCAATCATCAACGGCGCAATCGCAACCTCCCTCAATGTTTTTTTTATTTTTTATTGTTTTTATAAAATAAACCAGTAGGTAGGTATCCCTACTCTTGGCATAGTCACATTCTTTATACAAGATAATATGTTATACCTTATGTGGTATAATATTTTTTTATACAGATTGACTATTTTTTTAAAAGGAAAAATCAATTATTAAATAAATTTACATCACAGTCTAAAGTTTAGGAAAAAACACATAGGTCGACTATCGTTTAGAATAATAAGGTATATCCATCGCCATAAAGAAAACAGTGAAAAAACAAAGTAGATTCCTAAGTCCGCCAAAGTGCCGTTTCGACCCACCATGCGTGGGTCGTTTAATTGACGTGATGGAGACATTCAGGAACAAAATGTCGGTTTCGCCTAGTGACTGTCCTATGTGTGAGTCAAATATAGAGTTTTGGTCTGAGATATGCGCAGTATCGTTGTCTGTATACAGTCCTCATTTTTTATTGTATCTGTATGTCTTTGTGTCTGGTGTGGTGTTTGTTCTCTGATTCGCCTTTATCCATATTAAATGCTCTTTATTTCATTTTTATTTATTTTATTTAGATTAGTACACAAACAATACATTAATTATTACTAATATTTTAACATAATTTCTTATTAGATCATAATATTCTAAGTGTACTCCGCATGGTAAATTAATTATTGCCTATATGTATAAATATTGCCTATATGCCGTTTAACTAACCTTTGATTATTTTCAATTTCAATTTCAATTTATTTCCAAAAAAATCTTAACAGATTGTAGAAATTTAATATTTAGGTACATTTAAATTACAGTATATTAGTTCGTTTTTACAATATTTAAATTTATCCCCACGTGCATACAGTTACTTCTTTATTGCTTTTAGGGCATCCAAATCATTTTTAAGATTTATTTACTAAAACCAGAAATTAAAATAATTGATAAAAATAATCAAGAAATTAAAATCAGAAAAAGACAGAATAATTAAAAAATGCTACTTAAAATTGTCAAAAAATGACCAAAAAATTTGAAAAATTATTTAAAATTAACAAACTCATCGATCGAGTAAAAAGCTTTGTCTAATAAGAATTCTTTAAGTAACTTTTTGAATAAGCTTTCCACTTGAATAGTTTTTAAACTTTCTGGTAGCCTGTTAAAGTAATATGGCCCTGAGTATTTTTTGTCTTGCCTTGCTGTGTTTAGTTTAATACATGGTATAAAAATGTTTAATTTATTTCTCGTATTTTTATTATGTGTATCTGAAAACTTTTTATAATGTGTTTCTTTATTTTTAAAAAACTCAGTTAGTAACTTAAAGAGATAGAGTGAGGTTAAGGTGAGGATTCTTAGCCTTTTAAAAATGGGTCGACACGACTCTTCCCTTTTCACCTTTGCAATTATTCGCACTGCTCTCTAAAAAAGAACTATTCATATAAAACTATAACATTAAATCAAAAATCTAAAAAAATATGTTATATACATAGTTATAGATAATTAACTAAAAATGATAATAACGATTCGGTAAGTCTTTAAATTACAGCAAAAAAACTTTTTAGAGAGCAATTGACAATAAATCAGAATAAAAATACATAAAGTAGATGATATTTAATATTGTCTTAAAAAAACATTCCGTAAATTATCAATCTATGTGTCTCGTAATAAAGACTCTGAAAATAGATCTAATTTCTAGGGATCAATAATATCATTACTATTAGATATCGTGTTGTATAACCGGCATGCACGTGAGATAGGATTATGGATAGATTGATTTGTCTGCCAAATGGGAAAGTGAAAATTAAAGTGCTCGGTAATATATATTTTTTTTGTAAACATTTTTTTTGTAATCTCAATAGACGTGTCTGTTTGCGATATTATTTATATATGTATTATGTGACTGATATTTAACCTTATCTGACTATCTGACTATCTATTAATTTAATAATTTTGACTATCTATTAAGTCATATATCTACCCATTTATTTTCTAAATTTATAATATTCAAAAGTAATGTCATTTAATTTCTTTTAACATACTTTCAGTCTTATTTATAAACGTAACTTAAAATTTGCGATGCGTCTCAGACACAGCCGAGCGAAAATCGTGATTTATAAACGTTGCCTAACGCTAGGACACGGCTCAGTCGCATCCTATCTCAAACGTCACTTTGCGCACCGGTGGGACCGTGTTTAGCGAATTAAGTACAGGTTTTGTGGCTGTGTTACTCAATAAAATGGACGATTTATCGGTTTATTCGGTATTTTCTGATAATCTGCAGATGTTAGGACAGAAGCGGCCTACCAAAACACACAAAAAACATTTTGACCCGTTAACCGAGTTGACGGAAGACGAATTTCGATATAAGTATCGATTTTCTAAAGTAAACTTTATGAAAATAGGCATTAAACAGTATTAAAAATAAAACTAAACAGTCATACAAATTACTTTTTATTTCTTTCAAATTCTTGATCTAAAATGGCCATTCTTTTTAAATAAATCGCCTCGATTTAAAATATATTTTAAATAATCGAGGCGATTTATTTAAAAAGAATGGCCATTTTAGATCAGGAATTTGAAAGAAATAAAAAGTAATTTGTATGACTGATTAGTTTTATTTTTAATACTGTTTAATGCCTATTTTCATAAAGTTCACTTTAGAAAATCGATACTTATATCGAAATTCGTCTTCCGTCAACTCGGTGAACGGGTCAAAATGTTTTTTGTATGTTTTGGTAGTCCGCTTCTGTCCTAACATCTGCAGATTATCAGAAAATACCGAATAAACCGATAAATCGTCCATTTTATTGAGTAACACAGCCACAAAACCTGTACTTAATTCGCTAAACACGGTCCACCGGTGCGCAAAGTGACGTTTGAGATAGGATGCGACTGAGCCGTGTCCTAGCGTTAGGCAACGTTTATAAATGACGATTTTCGCTCGGCTGTGTCTGAGACGCATCGCAAATTTTAAGTTACGTTTATAAATAAGACTGGTAGTGCGTAACTAAGACGGAGCTGAGACGTGTCCCAAGCAAATCTAATAAATAAGACTGTTAATTTCAAATCTAATAAATAAGGCTGTTATTATAAAATGTACCAATGTATCTAAATTTTAGTTTAATTTAGTAATTGTAAAACTTTTATTATTCAAAAAGTGTTAGCCATATGATTACGTTGTTAGAAAATTGCGAACCCCTGAAAGTCGTAAATCGCTATACGATCATTTCAGTTCGTTCAATACGAAACTATCTGCCTACCTACATTATGAATAGCAATTTTATAGTGAAACGGGCGGAGTTCGTATGAATGCGATGCGATGCAAAAGAGTGGATTCGCGCTTGTAGATTTTAGTCTGCGGTTTAGATAATTGGTTAAAATACAAAAAAAAAGAGTAAATTAAAAAATATACGTATGTATACCTACATATATTTTTTTTGTTTACACAACCGTGGCACTCTAGTGGGACTCGCGAAGTGAGCTCGCCTTAACACAGGGTTACCTAGCTAGGAGGGCTCGGTTGCACTTTGCTTAGCGTAATAGAAAGATAAACATTTGCGTTTAATGTATGCGCTATGTAATCTGGGCTCAGACAGATGTGTATATAAATTTAGAAGCATTCAACGGCATTTTCTTAATTGTAATTTCATTTTCTGGTATGCTCGTACATTTGAATGTACCTATATTTAATAAAATAAATAAATACAAATAAAAAAAAAATGGTGTTAGGCTAGGAATAGACCTATATTTATACGTGACTCCGCTACTACATGACCAGGTTTTCTCTCCATTACAAGCTATTAGATAAAGCAAATTGCACGAGAATTATAATGTACGTTGTAGATGCTCCAACAACCTAGAAAAGGAAACGATATGTCATTAAGTTTCACGGGAAAAAATATCGATATGATTGTAGACTTTAGATCTGTTGGATGTGGAATATCAATTTCTCTTTCTTTCATTTTTTTATCTTCACTCCAACTGAAAAAAAATCGATGTTGTCACCCCAAGACTTTACCGGTATGTAGACAAACCCCTCCCGCCGACACCCTCCCTCCTCCCATCGCGCGTCAATTCGTAGTATATTTGTAGTGTTTTCCGTGGTAATAAAATGGTATTTTTACAAAAATGATGTAGCATTTTGTTAAATATGGCGGACATTAAATATTATTTAAGTGTAATATTCATTAAGTAATCCAGTGTAATATTCATTATTTTTTATTTTATTTTATTTTATTCAGGAAACAAACAGTACAAAAAACATATTTACTTAATCAAAATATAACAATCATAAACCATTTATATGTTTCCACCAATTAAACGGTCATATAGAAAAGAAAAGTTTAAAATACACAAGCATTTTAAAAGTGAAAAGTGAAATTATTAGGGTTTTTTAAACAAACAGAAAATATTCTGAAAAGTAATTGCTAAGTTACTAAACAGTCCAAAGTATTAAAAGAGTAAATATAAAGTAAATAGTGCAGAAAAACAGTAAATATTTATTTTATTTATTTATTTTATTTTATTTATTTATTTATCCCTAGTATTACATGATTAAATTTCCTATAGTATGTTTTACATAATTTAGTCGTACATACAAAATGTGAACCCTGGAAATTTACTAAAGGTGAGGATTCATAAACATGTATATATATGGTAATAAATTAATTTATTATTAAATAGATAGTAATAAGAAAATAAAATATATAATTATGTAATGACACATTTTATGAGAAGGAAAAATAGAAAAAAGGAATAAGTTATGTAAATACAAAGATAAGAGGAGAATAACTATTTTCATAATAAACAGATTACTTAATTAAATTGTAATATATTCATAATAAGATTTTTAAATGTATCTGGGGTTGTGGCAAATATATCAACATCCATAAACACCGAGTTGTAATGATGACAAGCTCTATAAAGAAAATCATTTTGTGCATAGTTAGAATTGACAATTGGCAGTTGAAAGGAACGGAATTAAGTAATGTTTTTATAGCAGAATAAAGGTATTCTATCTATACTAGTGCGCCCTCTAGATTAACGATTTCAACTAAAATCTTTTTAACTCTTGCCATGACTAAATGATGCCTGTATGCCAAATTTCAGCTCAATCGGATGAAGCGTTTAGGCGCTATTGTGTAGGAATAAGCACACACACACAGACGTGCGTTCACAATACTTTCCTTGCCAGGAAGTATTCGTTTGTGAATTCGTGATTTTTATTGATCGAGCGGAAAGGTTACAACAAAGTGCCCGAAGCTATGTCATCGACCGGTTCGTCACAGAGTCAAAATCAGAATGGTTAACTAAAAGCATTGATTTTATAGTGTAATAAAATCAATGCTAAAAGTATATATTGCAATATGATATCGAAGACAATCGCGGTTGTTTGAATAACAACAATGAATAACAATTTTAAATACACTTGTACCGTACGCTTTTACTGCTTACTCGATATTATATTGTAACTGGTTGTCAGACAAGCGTAAACTAACTTTCTCTTGGGGAGGGTACTGTACCGCCTACGTCACATTAAAATGTTTGAACAAACCGCCAGAGACTAGATTCAAATATTCGCGCCAGTCAATGTTGACAAACTCGAGATAAATTATTCAGAGTCAAAAAAAATCATTGCCGTTGTCAATAACGTGTTGATTGTCGATCGATTACGATCGATTGTCGTAACCAATCGAGAGACTGGAGTAATCTGGTCGCGTGGGTGTAGTTAGTTAGTTAGTTATACTGGGCGTTCCTCCGCAAGTCGACATCCAGTGTGCCTTTTTTGCGTGTAACGGGGGTAGCGCTATTCCACCCACCCCAGCTCCTCGACGAAAGCCAGCAGGGCTTTCAGGTTTCCTGCCGCCTCGCGCAGGGTGCCTGGGGTCCCAAGGTGTTTTGTCCTGTATACTTCTACCTGTTCACAATCTAGCAGAATGTGTTTTGTGGTTTCTTCCGCCTCCATGCATGCTCTGCACATAGGGCTATTCGTTCCGCCCATTTTGAAGAGGTGTTTGTTTAGTGTGTTGTGTCCTGTTATCAGTCCCACTAGTTTGCGTAGTTGGGGCCTTTTTGTCCTTAGAAGTGTTTTGGTAAGTTTGTGGTTGTATTCCATTACTATTTCTTTGGTTTGTCTGCAGGTGTCTATCTCTTTCCAGTGTGTTTGATGTAGTTGGTTGTCAAGTTGGTTGTTTATGTGCGAGTTAGGTAGGGGCACGATAGGTTCGGGTCCGTATGCCGGTGTGTCTGAGCCCTTAAGGGCTAGTTCATCCGCAGCATCGTTTCCTCTTGAGTTACTGTGTCCGCGTGAGTGTAGTGAGGGGCGTGAGTGTAAGCCCGCTGGGTAACACTCCTGGCTATCTCGTGGTTAAGGCGTTGGCCTCTTACGGGTTTGTGGCGGAGCTTGACGGTAGACTGTTTTGTCCAAGTCTATTGCGCTCACTCCAGGGAGATAGAACGACCAATCGTTAAAACTTCCTGAGGTGACGGGCTCGCCCGCTGTAGTAGACAACTCTAGTTGTCAATAACGTGTAAGTGAGGCGAGCAAAGCACTAGCCGACAGTGGTCTCGAAGCTACCGATTTTTCGGTATTCCTACCGATTTGGCTCCTGTAATACCGAAATACCAGAATGAAACGATTTTTATACGATTTCTATTGAAACATGCAAGCAAATAACTGCACGGTTTCAGTTGAAAAAATATCCAATAAAAGGTTTAGACGTAATTGAACTGACGAATATTAAAAGTGGCAAAACTGCTTCGATTATTCCTGTTATTAGACTTTCCCAATATTGTTCAAAACAAACGATTTCCAGCCGATCGATACAGAATGGCGTGTTTTGAGAAATTGTGAACAAATAAAAACATTTCCTGATGAAATAGAACTCTTTTGGGATAATATCAGTTTACTGAAGCTTGGCGATGACACTCAAATGTTTCCTTTGTTGTCTTCTTTCATCTTTACTATTTTATCACGGCCCTAGTCATCCGCCAATGTTGAGCGCATATTCTCCCATATTAATCTCATGAAAACAAAACAGCGAAATAGGTTGTCTAGGTACTGAGTCAATAACTGGTCTGTTACATTCAAAAGTCTATTTAATGACGCTAATTGTTACGATATCGAAATTAGTTCAAAAATGACTGCTGCTATGGCTAAAAATTATTGGTACTATATTAAATTTTGTAAAAAAATATTATAATCAAGTTGTTGATTTCATTGGTTGTAATAACTAATGCTTATTATGTTTATTGTTAATTCGTATTCATTATGATTTGTTGTTGTTAATAGTGTACTTCATTTTTATGATGCATACCCAACTAACTGTTATTAGTTTTAATAATGTTTAATAATTTCTGATGTTTAACAAAGAGGATTCCTGATGTTTATTAATAATTTTTAATAATTACTGATATCTAATAATGCTTGAATGTCTCTAATGAGATTTGATTGAATATTGTTTTTTTTCATATGTACCTATAGGTATTGATTTTTAGTCCAAATATACTGATTTTACATGGCAACTCTACCGATTTTTTACGGACTTCAAAAAAAGGGAGTGGTTATCAATTCGGTTGTATCTTTTTTTATTCGAAAGAATATACTTACGGATTGGACCCATTTTTATCGTAATCCTGTTCTGATCATGGAATCCATAAGGAATTGAAGAACATCTTCAAATACTATTATTTAAAATCGAAAATCTACATATTGCTATAAAATATTTCTAATGAATAACGCTTTTTTATTATTATTTTATGTTATGCATGACTAACAACTGGAGCTGTCAACTACAACGGGAGTACCCGTCACATCAGGAAGATTTAACGATATTTGATCGTTCTGTTTTCCGTGGGGTGAGCGTAGAAGACTTGGGACGAAACAGTCCACTGTCTACTTATGCCTTTCGCCCGTAACATGCCAACGCCTTACTGCGAGAAACTGGGTTTGAAAACAGCGGGCCGACACTCGTGCCCTTACTTCCAGTTACGGCCTATTTTTCCGGCCTCCCGACTGGTTACGGGTTCGAGGTCGCTTGCGCGGTCCTCTCGCTTACGTAACGGTGATTCGGTGTTTACCGAATCTATCGCGGACCACGGAATCATTTGCCCGAATTTCAGCCGTTTGATCGTTTCAAGAGCAGTTACCGTAAGGTTAACAACTACCCCCGCTCTATAGGAAACAAGGAGGCTAGCAGATGAGCAGACCCTAAAAATGGGTCGGCCCATTAGCTCCCTAACAATACATGACTAACAATATTAATTATTAGTTAACAAGAGAGAATTATGGAAAAACGATATTGTTAATATTTATATACAAAACCGAGCACAAAAAGGTTCAGCGCCATTTTTGAGCACGAGTCTGGCTTCCGAAAAGTTAAACAATAATTATTGATGAAAAATGACGAAATTGAAGTAATAGTGAAATAATCAAATTAAAATAAATAGTCAGAAGATAACATTTTACATAAAATATGCATGTTAAAACCTAAAATATAATGTTGAATATAACCGAATTAAAAAATAACATAAACACATAAACGGCGCAACTGTATTTCTTATGATACTTACAATAAAAATTAAACTAGCATCCAGAGGTACTAATCCAAACGCCGAAAATCGTGGTAGCCTATGGATTAGCTGCATGGAGAACTGCATTAGCTTGAATAAAAATATTTTATCATTAAATGTTCATAAACAGTACCGCTTGTCATAGGAATGAATACTCCACTTACATTTTGCTCCAGATCCTCGTCGAGATCGAGTTGTAGAATTTTATGAACGATTTTCGCAGATCTCCGTGCCTTGATATATAAAACAAATATTAATTTATTATTTCAGATCAACGAACTAATAGCTTAAGAGTCGTCGATGACCAAGTGGCATTCTATACCCCTAAGAGCTTGTCCACACGATGCGGTGCGGCGCCGCACCGCAAAGATTTCGCCGCATGGGTGTAGTATACCCATGCGGCGCATGGGTGTAGTATACCACTTACGGTGCACGGTGCAGCGCCGCAACGTTACTACTACACCGCAGTGGGCGAATAGTGTTGTAGTTAATTGTACGTAGAACTAGTGAAATGAGGTACTCAATGCCAATATATTCTTCATTGGTACTCATTTTAAACACTTCGATTAAAAATTAACAAAAATACGTGAGAACAAATAAAACAGGCAAGCATCTACCCTCCTTCGATTGCACTTAACAACTGAGCGGTGCCGCTCCGGCGCATATCCCCGGTTTGCGTACGGTGCGACGCCGGAACGCACCGTGTGGCATACCATGGATATTTGTATAGTCTACTGAATATTATATGACAAAGGTGTCGTTAAAATGTCATAAAATAAACAGTGATTCCCAACTAGTTGTAACCGTTTATTTACTATGGAGATCGATCCTACCTGCGTGGAACACTTTAACAAACGCTTTAAAGGCACAAACTGACCGCTGTACCGGGTTCGATCATAACATCTTGAACTTTATACCACCAACGATCAGAGTAAATATTTCAGTATAGATACCTAACAATTGTAAAATGTGTATTTCAGACAGATATATTAAAATACGCACTAAATACTGATGATTTCGAAATCGAACTGTTACTGTTACACTAATTAATAGTCTTAATCGGTTAGCTACTTACCATGTTAAATTCGGTGATTACCGATTTCGATTTTACAATCATAACAATAATTGTATAATATGTACTTCATACAGATATATTAAAATATACACTAATTACTAATGATTTCGAAATCGAACTGTTAGGGTTTCACTAATTAATAGTCCTAATCGTTTAGCTACTTACCAAGTTAATGATCATTGCGTTCGCATTATTATTATCAGTTCAGTCGAAGCTTTCACTTTCATCTATCTGTACGCTTTTAATTTTGCTCTTCTATTTTCAAAGATGTTTTGCCCTTGAGAAGTAACTCGCGGTAATATATACTCTCGGGTCTAGTTCTTGCGATAATGAGCCACTGTTCCATAAACACTTGAACGAACAAGCTCAGCAAATTGAAATTTCCTAAATTAATTCTATTGCTTATTCAGCTGTCATTGAAAGATTCGGAAGAAAATGTTATTATTAGTGTTTTTGCATGAAAATTGATACGTATAAATAATTAATATTATTAAGCGATCAAGGCAATTTAGTCTAACCATATCAAGCCATTAGAAACTCGACGATAGGTGTGAAAAAGGTTTCGATCGTTGTGAAAAAGGTACCAACGTGCTAACGATACTTTTGTCAAATAGTATTTCGTCGACTATATGTAGGACGCCGCAGCGGCATCGCTCAGGCGCCGCGCAGCAGTCACACCGCATTGTATGACCCAGCCCTTAGGTAGGACATTTTCCATTTTATTAGATCCACCGTACGTTTCAGTACAAATTTACACTAAACAGTAGCTTATAGCTTTTGAACAGTTCGTACTTTCAGGTATTGTTTATTATGTGTTGTTAATTTTAATGAATATGTGGAAAAACATAATTTTCACTAATTTATTATTCCATATTAGTTCTATAATTAGCATGGGCGCCACTATTCATATCAGATTACTACATTAATTGTGAAATGAAATTTAGTAATTTTGTTGTTTTTTTCCTTGCGAGACCCAGGACAATACTCGTTTATATCGTGTAGGTTTAAAATAAATATGATAAACTACACAACTGTATTAAAAAAAGTAAAGCAGCTATTTCTTCAAAAATATTTCTGCATATCAAAGTTTTTCCAGGCAAAACCCAGCTTCGACAAGATGAAGAGTCAATTCCTAAATGTTAGATCTGGTCCCCTCTGATAAATTACTGTGAAAGCTAGACACGGAAACAAGACTCTCCCAATATTTTCGAGCCCAAAATTTTGGGAATCTGCCATTGCTCTTTTTAACTGTGCCTATCTGTAAAACAAAATCTAGAGTAGAGTCGGTTTTAATATTTCATGACTTCATTTAGGTAGCGAAACTCTAGATAAATGAGGCGCGTGTTCACTCTGAATAGCGAAGGATTCTATAAATATTTTGAAGAGGCCGTAAAACAACCGTGTAATGCGACCGCGTGCGGAAAAGAAGCAAGGATGTTTGTTTGTTTGTATGTTTTCTATGTGGCGGCGGGCGAGTTGACCCGAGGCAAGCGAATACCCAAGTAGCACAAATTAGCTATATAACGGTCACGGCAACGTTATCGCTACAGTTTTTAGGGACAAGATCTGGTCATAGTGGACCGTATTCCGTTTCTCGCAGGCTTAAACTAAGCTGGTGCTAAAAATTCAGAACTTCGTTATTTTGTTGGTATTCCGTTTTATCAAAATCAAGAACCGGTCTTAAATCTTAAAATTTCTATATATATATATATAAATATATATATATATATATATATATATATATATATATATATATATATATATATATATATATATATATATATATATATATATATATATATATATATATATATATATATATATATATATATATATATATATATATATATATATATATATATATATATATATATATATATATATATATATATATATATATATATATATATATATATATATATATATATATATATATATATATATATATATATATATATATATATATATATATATATATATATATATATATATATATATATATATATATATATATATATATATATATATATATATATATATATATATATATATATATATATATATATATAGATATATATATATATATATGAGCGATTACTTACGATAATCTGAGATCATCATGTCTTCTTCGATTTAAAAGCCAATGCTGAGCAAGCATCTTTGAAAACTGCAACACGAAAAGTCTTCGGAAGCACAAGCAAAAACAAGTTACACGGCTGTCAGACGAAGACCGATCGATTTTGGACCGTTCTTAGGTTATACCCCGAACAAGACCCATCCGCCATGACAGTTGTAGAAACAGAATACCAAAAAGGATCTCGACGGTGCTTAACTTCAATTTAAGCACCTGATAATCTCTACATAAGCACGCGCCAGTTAGGACCCATGAAAGGGAATACCAAAACGTCACTTCAAAATTAAACGTCGTTTTAGCACCTTTTTAGACCCCAATTTAGGCACCTGCGAGAAACGGAATATGGGCCATTGTAGTCATATAAACGTTTATTTAACGTCTATACCACCGAATTAGGCTCATTTTATACGGCGTTTAGCTGAATAGTGGCTGAATAGCGGTCATAACGGCTACCTTTGGTGGCATAAAAAAGCTGAATAAGCGCTTATAAAGCACTAATAGCGCTTGCTATAGCACCCTTATATAGCCAGCGGCTGTAAAAGTGTCTCAAATTGATACTTTATAACAATTTTTAATCGGGTAATGCCTTGAAATGATATAGAATGGTAACAAAAGGAAGCTGCATGATCATTTGCCGTCGCAAACATAGAAATCCTAATGGATACAAATATATTGTATTTTATGGACTTTAAAATGATTGTATTGTTGTTTAATACACCAAATTCTCTTGCGGACATCATTTCATCGACAATATTAAGTAACATGTATAACAAAATTTTAACGCGCCTTCAATATATTAATTTTTTAACTCAATTTTAATTCATAATTATGGTTTAAAGTTTTTTTGTAAATTAATTGTATTTTTCGCAGTAAAAAGAAACACTTGATGGGTATTATTTACACTTATATGTGTATTTTGTGACTTAAAATGCTTTAAAAATACATTACAAAAATTTTAGGTTAAAAGATTCGATGAAAAATGGCCGCATTGCTTATATGGTATCTGCAACTTTAATATAACTTTATAAAACTATAAGCTGTGTAAGTGAGGTCCTAGTGACAACTTTACAGTTTTAGCTTTTGTAAATGAATTATTGCACTTCAGGATGACTATAAGCTGAATAAGGTTGGGTCTTGTAACCTTTATACAGCCTTTGGTGGAGTAAGGGTAATATTGAAGCTTTTGTTTTGTGCGTTTTATAAAGGTTATTTATTCGACTACTATACAGCTGTTGGTTATAAAATGGTTATAAATAATATGCTTTATAGCGATTATACCACCCTTATTCGACTAAAAGGCTTCATTCGACAAAATTATACGACTAAATGGTAATACGACTAAATACGACGTAATACGACTTCATACGACTAAATGGTAATATAAGCCAAATTGCTTTAAATAACACCTTTACATAGCTGAGAGTTAATCTGAACGCCTTTATATGACCTTCAGCTTAAAGCTATATTCGGCACTTTTTATATGGCTTTTGTGCTTGTTGGGTAATGTCATGCCTAAATTTACTATTAAATAATAATAAGGTCTTTCATTACCTTACACGAAAGACCTTACTCTCTTTCAAATCGATTGGAGCGCAAAGCTGCGGCTTATTGCACTTTAGCGGGAGAAGAGAATATAGCGCGGGAAGAGAGGGTAACAGGGAAATTAGGTCGATGATGCACGACACGCGGCCACTTAGCAGACAGGGGTCTCATTCCGTTCAACGGCTATGTAAAAAGTGCAAATAATATACTGGTAAAAACAAACACCTGAAATTGTTTTGATTGTACTGTTCGACGAAAGAGAATGAGACGAGCGAGAGAGACAAGCCACATCAAACAGATCACAGTTGAAGTGCCTTTTATTCCCGAGGCAGTCTCATACGACTTTGTCTGTTTTTGACATCAAAGGTACATCATTCTCTACGAATTTCGACTTTTTACGCAGGCATGATGTATCGCTTACTTAGTGACCTTTTGAATTAAGGCCAAGGTCAAACTACACTATCGTTTCCTTACCTCGTTTTCATTGATGGAAGCCACGAGCCCAATCATCGCAACTGCGACAAAGCTGGCGACCAACGACTGGGCGGAGTACGTGATGAAGAGCACTAGCTGCGGGGCTCTAACGAGGGTCTCGAAAATGTAGAAAACGTTCATGACCAAGCTCGTTAAAAGTACGAAGAGTACCGCGAGCATTTGCACTTTGAAGAAATCGTTCATCTTATCGGCGACGTCACACAGTCTCTCGTGGATCACCGCAAATGTAGTCAACGTCTTGTTTATTTCGCCGTATGTCGGTATTACGATGTTTATCGATATTTTAAGATGCTGATGCACTTGTTTCTTAATTTTTATCGTATTTCTGAGGTTTTCTAAGTTTTTATTCAATATATTGAAGCTGTTTTTCAATATTAGAACATACATGGTGAATTGCACGGTAAAAACCATTATTATATAATCAAATATTATATATGCTATTGTTGATACATTTAAAGGTACATTATCCAAGATTGCTAAAACTGGAAAAACAACCGCTACTACAAAACTATAAACAATAAACATAGATATTAGAAAAAATAAAATTAAACGCAATTTATCATTATTTATAGGTATGTCGAAAGATTTAAATATTTTATCGATTTTTATTAATTCTGTCAGGAAAATCGCTGGCTTTTTGTAATTTTTGTAAGACATTATGAATATGATGTAAAACGCGATGATCGAGCCGTCTCTCTCGATTTCGTTGCCGATTTGTTGTATCGGAGTGTTCCCCAAGAATTTCGCCTGGATCGTTTCGGATAATGGACCGAACTGGAAAATGGAAAATGTGGTCCCAGCTACTATAGACAATGACCACAATAATAATGGTATTGAAACGCGAGCAGCTGCTCCGTCGTCGCTGAACTCATATCTCACAGGTGATAAACCAGATACTTTTTCTAGCAGTGTCACCGTTCGAATTGCGTGGAACAGTTTTGTATATTTCATTTTGAAAAATCTATCTAAACACCTTTTTTTAAAAATAATACATCCTCGTTCGTGGAGTTTGACAAGTGAATGCGGTTTATACGTGCCCATTGTTCGTGTTTGATAGCATGAATACATTTAATTTTGATTGCAAGAGCGATATCAGAATTGATGAACAAACCGACACGCTTTGATTGGAAAACAGAAAACTAACGTAGTCAATGGTACTTTTTAATCTATCTATATCTATACTAATATTATAAAGAGGTAAAATTTGTGACGTTGTAGGAAGTAATCTCTGGATCTACTGAACCGATTTTGAAAATTCTTTTGCCAATAGAAAGCCACGTTATTTGTGAGTGTCATAAGCTATATATTAATCCCAAAAATGAAAAGACTTTTTCGTGGTAGTCGGATTTCCAAAGTAAGTCGGAAAAAACAGTCGAACGAAAACGTTTCTAACTAACGCTGCCTTAACGATGAGAGATACATATATGATTAAGTTCTAGAAAAAAGTTTAGAGTTAATAATGCCTACAAAAAAGTCAACAACAGCGTATGTCTAACTTTTATATTCAAGTCACAAAAAGTAGTTTTTCAAATTAAAAAAATAATTTAAATCGTTAGGTCATGTTTATTGGTCATATTTTCAACAATTATGAATTATTATCAAAATAAGTAAATTTATCGTCTCAAGTATTTATAACAAAAGACTTTTCCCTTTTACTGCATATAATTTCACTTTTACTGCATAAATGGTTAAAGAGATAAGACACTCACAAATAAGACACTCACAAGAAGACACTCACAAATAACGGTAATATAGTCAAATTGGCATGCAAATACATACATACATATGCAGTAAAAATATAACCGTCTTTTGGCAGTCAGGAAATAAATCATAGCACTCAGTACTAACCAAACCACACTCATAATTTCATCACAAGTAAAAAGTTTTACCGCCCAACGAAGTGGGCACGGGTCAGCTAGTATATAAATAAAAATGTAACTGTTCGTATGTACTAAGTTGGTAATTTCGGAAAGTTCTTGATCAATTGCTTTGAAATTTTGGCAATACGTTGCATTCGAATAAACGCGTGTTTTAGAATAATTGATTTATTGATAAAATAATTGATAATTCATAAAAAAACTATTTTCAAATATTTCCTGTGGCATTGCTTTAGAAGTAGGCGGAAAACGCGAGAGTAACAGTGTACCATTTCGAAATTACGTTTGGAACGTTGTCAAATTTTGAAACACTGACTATCAATGATATAATTTTTCTCACGTTTATTTCGTGACTATATGTAGTTTATCTATTTATTTTGTCATTGTTTTTCTCTCCTCAACTTCATAGACTTAAAAACACATACATAGGACTATTATTAATGTAACGTATCTCCATACCTACGCTTTTGCACAATTGACTAGGCAGCCCAGCTAGTCTAGCAAAAGTTCAATTTCGTGTGCCACCGCGACCGAGGAGCTCTCAAACATTTTCTGTTGACACTTGCAAAAGCAATATCCCGTCGAATAGACCTCTTACCAGAATGTGTCGCGTGCTTGATCAATCATGTAAAGGATTAGACTTTTTTATGATTCCATTAATTTAATTAAGCATTCGATCATACCATTGATTTTATAAAATCAATGATCATACCTAGCCTTTCTCCTACTTCACTAACTGCCATCCTACTGTACTGTATTATACGACTAATATATTATATATTATATATATCATATTACCTAATATGATATATTATATATATATATATCATATTAGGTATTATAAATATTAATATCTAATTAGTCATACTTCATTTTCGCTTTATATACCCTTTTATTGAACTTACCTTATTAACAATTTACCTCATTATTACTTTTCTTATATTATTATTAGCCTTTTTCTTATATTATTATTAGTATTTTCCACTATCAACGTGTTTATGTTATATCTATACTAATATTATAAAGAGGTAAAGTTTGTGAGGTTGTAGGAAGTAATCTCTGGATCTACTGAACCGATTTTGAAAATTCTTTTACCGATAGAAAGCCACTTCCAGACTGAAGTCTGTCTGTATGTCTGTGTGTCTATGTGTATCTGTATGCCTCTGTGTTTGTATTCCTCCACAATAGTGCCCAAACGCTTTATCTATTTGAGGTAAAGTTGGAAAGATTGTACTTAAAATAGGTCCATCAGAGGGCACGCTAGTCTTACTTCAATCTCGAAATATTGGACTTAAAGACATACAATTCAGTTCACAGATGCCTTGCAGATGCCTCACAATATTAGGACCTCTCCTCTTCAATCTCTATTGTAACGATTTAGCAACTAACATAACTTGTGCCAAAACTGTCCAATTTGCAAGTGATTGTAGAACAAAAATTGAGGAATTAATAAACGAAACACTGTTTGAAGTCAATGATTGGTTTAGAGCGAACCAGATGTCGCTAAATTTAAGCAAAATAGTATCTCAAATAAAAAAGAAAAACAGTTAGCGTTAAATTATTCTATCGAGATTGCCAAGTCCACTAAATTTCTAGGAATTTACATCGATAAAATATGTCATGGAAAACCCATATAGACCAGCTTAAATCAAAATTATGTTCAGCTTGCTATGCGGTATCCAGATTAAGAAAGATATTGGACGAAAAGGAAATTGTGAGTGCATACTATTCTCCGGTTGAATCCCACTTGAGATATGGGATTTTATTGTGAGCAAATGCCACTGATATTAAAGAGGTATTTATTTTACAAAAAAGAGCAGTGAGAGTAATACGCCGATTAAATAGGAGAGAATCTTGCAAACCACTATTTCGTGAACTAAAGATCCCCACCGTTCATGCCATACTTATTCACGAAATTCTGTGCGAATTCTATAAAAATAAAGGAAAGCACCAAACTCTTGCCCATATACATTCCCATAATACAAGGCACAGATCGATGTATACTCATAATTCTATACCTGCAACATCATAATTTCAAAGGACAACTCAATACAGAAGCATAACATTTTATAACAGGTTACCAGTGGAATTAAAAAATATACAAGCATATTATGCATATTTAAAAAACTTACCAAAGAATTTTTATTGCAAAATATGGCACGGACTTTTAAAATTTTATATTCACAATTGTCTACTTGTTTATTTTATTTTATATTTTTTTTTAACTTCCATTAATCCTATTCTAAACACTTCATTATATAGACAATTTACTTACTGATTATGTAACATGATTTAGGATTTATTGTTTGTATTTTTATATTTTTACTCTGATTATTATTTGATTCTTTCCAAATTGGACTCCTTGATTATTATTATTATTATTATTGATTTATTTATTTGCGAGATCATTCAATGGATTTGCCTTTCTATTACTTTTTCTTTCTTATTTATAGATTTATACACTATTTTATTTTTTATTTTTTTTGGATTTGGTATTTCTATTTTTGATATTTCTTAATGCTCTTTTTAATATTTAGACAATGTAATGGATGATTTTGTATAGTTTATTGACTTTCAGATTACTAACGTGATTTAATTTTATTTATGCCAGATATATGATATGTTTGAAATATGAATATTATAAAAAATGTATTTATTAATTGTAAGTTCTATACCCTCGCCGGGTTTGTTTTTTGGAATAAATAAACTTTGAACTTTGAACTTGCTGGAACGAAATCGCGTTGTGAAATTTTGGTTTGAATATCTCGTATACAAGCGACGCAGATAGTATTTAAATTCCGTCATATATTTTTTAAATAGTATGGCCCTTAAAAGTGCCGACTCTTGCAATGCGCGGATCGTTCAAAAATTGAATTCTAAAGCTCACGTTAACCTGCGTCTTGCAATTTCTTATTTAAAATTGAATAACACGCGTTCGCAATTAAAATTTTCATTTCGTTACGTCAAATATTTCGTCACAGGGAATTTCATAAGCTGCTCATTGCATTATTTATGAAATAAGTATTCACACGAAAGAAGTCCCTGGTTGATTGCTGGGAAAGCCTTGGGGTAATACAGACGGTTTTTTAAAATATATGGCAATCATATAAGTTATTCTATAGTTTCTTAGAACCAACGCGAATTACTGCTACGTTAGCTACTTCCCGTGAAAATATTATCATAGTTGCAACTGCAAATGCACAGATGAATGTTATTTGCAACCTCCTTACTATTTTAACCTAACTAAAACCTAAAACCTAACTAAGTCACTTTTGACTATGGGTCGACAAGAAACGGAGACATTAATAACATATTTATTAAAATAGAGCACGATTTGTGAGATATATATATATATATATATATATATATATATATATATATATATATATATATATATATATATATATATATATATATATATATATATATATATATATATATATATATATATATATATATATGTATATATATATATATATATATATATATATATATATATATATATATATATATATATATATATATATATATATATATATATATATATATATATATATATATTTCCCAATACAAGCTGGGATTTCCTTCGCTACTTTTTAAGTAGCTTTTACTAATTTTATTTTAAATAAAAATATCATCCTATAAACGGATTTCTTTACAAAACTTATCAAATATAACAACTATATATATATGTATATATATATATATATATATATATATATATATATATATATATATATATATATATATATATATATATATATATATATATATATATATATATATATATATATATATATATATATATATATATATATATATATATATATATATATATATATATATATATATATATATATATATATATATATATATATATATATATATATATATATATATATATATATATATGTATATATATATATATATATATATATATATATATATATATATATATATATATATATATATATATATAGTATTATTTTATATTTATCTATAAAGTATATATTTATTTATGTATGTACGTGTATATTTATATGTATATAGCTAAATTTAATGTTATTACGATTTATTATTTTGGAGACATATCTATCTTCTTAAATGTAACATAATAATATACAAAAATAAACAAGCAAGTTACGAAAACCACTCTACCTTCTTTTATATTAAGCCTACCTTAGTACAGGCGAGGTCCAGTTAGGTTAGCTTTGACTTTTAATAATATATGTAATATTATAGATTAATAAAGAATTTTGAATTTGAATATTTTATATTCCATACTATTTGCAACCAAGCTAAACTCTAATTTCTGCTGTTAGTCCAAAAACGTCGGTTTACCCCCGCTTTTCTTAGTAATTGGTCCTTGGCAGTATAGAGTAGATAGCATCATATCTAGACCTATAATCAGTCAGCTGTGGATTGTCACCGGAGGCGGACTTTACGTACAACTTAATCGCGTGACACCAAGAACATTTCATAAAGTAGGGAAACACATGCATCGACTTCAAAATAATTTTATTCCGCCGCCCCTATGTACATACACTTGAACATTTCATTTCTTTCGGATACACTGTTAATTTATTAATCGATGCTATCGCTGCCTGTAACATCCTAATCTATTTCGAAAATGAGTGCTATTGGATAATCAATCATAATGAAATGTGTTTCCCTTTCTGACTTTCATTAAATTAAATTCGGTTCTTCATTATTTGCTCAGTGAAAGAAACGGCAGGCTAGGGAATCGTCAGCAGCTAAGTTGGGTAAGTTGAATTATTTCCAAATAAAAGTCTTACGAGGGTCCACACCGAAAATTTCCGGAATAAATAAGAAATAAAACGAGCAGGTCACTCCAAGACTTTTCCGGCAAGTAGAGAAAGCCGCCGCCCCCCCTCCCCACCCCCACCAATCTCCCGGCCCAACCTCCAACCCCCTACCTTCTCGCGTCAATCCTGCTCCCCCTCCCCCCGATAGTGAATGTGTTCGATTAAAAGCGCTAATATATTTCAAAGTTTTTTGTAGTTTTTAGTAGTATTTTCGTAGTATTTTAGTTGTATTTTCTAGCTATACATATTTGTAGTATTTTCCGAGGTATTAAAACAGTATATTTCCAATATGTGGTAGTATTTCCTAAAATATGGCATAGTACATAAAATATTTGTGTCGCTTGTATATCGGATATTTACAATTTTCCGCGGCAGGATTAAACGACGGTATTTCGAATTATATATTTTTTTAATATTCGCAGAGAGAATCAAAAACTATTTCACAATAACCGTTCTGCGACGTGCTCAATATGCAATTACTCAAAAATAATATTAGTATTAAATACAACCCCTTTTTCAGGTAAAGACAAGAACGGCATTTTGTGAAAATTTAACCATTGTCCACTCTTCTAATTGTTTCCCAACCCAGGTAGGTTGCAGAAATGTCTAATAAAGTTTTATGACTCCTGCAATGAATGAACAAGCCCGACAAAAAAAAGGAATGGG